>OY978525.1:53879447-53996947 GCA_963854835.1 Megamerina dolium | reverse complement strand
CAAAGGCACAATTCCCTACTTCACAGGCTAGAGAATGCTTCAGCACTCCCTGTGAGGTAACTCCCGAGTCAACTCCCACTGAAACAATAGCTGAACATTATTGTCAACGTACTCATTCTTCTCTGATGCAAGCTATTACGAAGGAAAAAACGTAATACAGCTTTGGAAACACCATCCATCACGACAATCCTCCGACAAATGAATTCGACATCCCGCAAAACGGTTTCATAGTTTCACAACCAAATATGTTTCGATAAACTCCCGCATTCATCACCTCGTACTAGATGCGATAAGCACCCGACACGATCTAATAATAGAAAACACCCCAAATGATGGCGAAAAACCCTCACAACAACTAGAGATGTTAGCTCGTTGCATACTACTGTCACGAAGACATGCTACCCGCTATGTAGAGGCAAGCACCCCCTCTACGGTTGAAGAGAGAATACTCTTTGTGCATCACTACGGAATTTGCAACAACTGTTTGGCAACATCGCATACCCTTGCAAAATGCCATAGTGAATTTTCATGCCGGCTTTGTGGGAAGCAACATCATTCTTCACAAAGCAGGGAATGAGCAAAGCGGAAAGTTCGCCATTATACAAAGCTCCCCCCAGATACAAAGGATCAATCTTACAGATCGCATCTAAGAAGACAACTCAAAATTATTTAACAGACGTAATACATCCCATACAGCAGTATATAAGCCTCTGATGCCACACCCGTATAATGTAGCAACGTTTTATCAGGTTATGCGATACTGACAATCATACGCATCACTCGTTCACATTGTTCAGTTCACTGTAACTGCCCGAGTTAATTCCCGAACTTCTGCGAAGCTTCAATGAAACTATACAATAGCATAGTGCATACCTTGGTTGCTCTGATGGTTGATATTCTGTTCTATTCTGATTTTTCTGCTACTTCAATTACCGACTGCTTCTTGTTTTATAAAAAATTAAAGTTGTTTTTGTTTAACCGTTCTTAAATAATAAAATAATAAAAATAAAAATCTACTTGACCTAAGTAGAAGTAAATAAATGGCGCGTCTCATGTATACCGTATGATCCGAAATTTCTGCCAACTTTACCAGATCATGTAGGATTGTATTTCTTTTGGGGTTTTTCATCTCTGATGCTATTTCCGGTGTTTCTGCTGATGTTGATGTGGTGCTGGTAATGTCATTTTTCGCCATCATCTTTTCCAATCTCAAACTATTGCTATTGCTATTGCTATTGATACTAGATGACAAATCTTGCTTTTGTTGTCGCTGTTGCTGCTGATTTTCTTCCATTTGTTCTGCGTTATTAATTGTTGTTGTTATTGATACGGCTGATGTGGTAGTGGTGCAGCTGCTACTTGCCGTTGTGGTTGTATTCGCATTAGCACACTTTTTATCATTTTCTAAATTGTACTTTTCCACTGCTTGTGTCACACAATCTACTGCATATTGTTGCATTTCTTCGCTCATATCAGCATTTTCAATAACTGCTTTGCGGTCAGACATTTTTTTTATGTGTTGTTTGCTGCTTTGCTTTTAATTCACTTGAACAATACAAAAACCATCGTTGGATTTTTTTTAAACGCAATAATTATTATATATTATATAATATTATTAATCGGGTTAAATAAGTTCCACAATTGGAAATTTTTAAGTATACTTGTATAATTTTGTACAAAAACTTGAGATATATATATAAAAATATATATAAATATATGATTTGTGGAGATCTCCATAAATCAAACATATGCCCAAAATCTAAAGGCGATGCTAGCATGAAAAAATGCAGTAATTGTGGAGGTAATCACACCGCAAATTACAGAGGTTGCCCAGTATATACAACCATAAAGCTAAATTTTTGGCTATCTGAATTGAGCAAACTCAGAAATGATGAAAAATCAATCGATGTTACTCCAAACATTGCTATCCAGACCATGGGTTGTCTCAAGATAAGCCACTGAAACGCCAACGGCTTAAGCCAGCACCGTTTGGAGCTAATTCAATTCCTTGAATCCAGCCAAATCGACATAATGATGATATCTGAGACCCATTTCACTGACAAAAATTGCTACCAAATACCATATTACAAACTGTACACCACAAATCATCCGCATGGTAAGGCACGTGGAGGAACTGCCATATTGATAAAAAGCAGAATAAAACATCATGTTCTCGAAGATTTCAGTAGCGTCTACTTGCAAGCAACATCTATATGTCTGGAAGAATACATCTCTAAGCTAGTAATATCTGCGATATACTGTCCCCCAAGATACAGTATTACCGAACAGCAATATAAAGAATTTTTCTCAACTCTTGGTAGCAAATTCTTGGTTGCTGGCGATTTCAACGCCAAACACACTCACTGGGGCTCCCGCTTAATAACTCCAAAAGGCAGAAGACTATGTTCAATCATCACTAACCACGGCTACGATGTTATTTCAAATGGTCAACCGACATATTGGCCGACGGACAGAGGAAAATACCCGATCTCATAGACTTTGGAGTCGCCAAAGGTTTGCAGATGGAAAATATCTCCACAGAGTGTAATTATGATCTATCATCTCTCTTTAGCTCTCAGCTCAGCCACCTGCACAAAGGTATGCAAGCAATCAAACTATAGCCCATACACACCAGCCGATATTGAATTGCTAGTAAGACAGAAAAGAAGACTCCGAAGACAATGGCAAGAATTCAGATCACCGAATCTGAAAACACAGCTACAGCACTGCACTCGAAAGTTAAAGCAAGCCTTAAAAAATAAAAACAACAAAGAGTTAGAAGAGCACATAGCGAAATTAACACCTGGTGAAGCGTCAGACTACTCTTTGTGGAAATCAGCAAAAAACTCAAATCGGCCAATTCTCACTGATTCCCCCATCCGTTTGAGTGACGGTAATTGGGCTAGAAGCAACTGTGAGAAGGGTTTGGCTTTTGCAAACCACCTAAAAAGTGTGTTTACACCCAATCCACCTTCTTCATAGTCCTCATTACCAAAATTAACTTCTCAACCTTGCTCAATAACGCTCAAAATTTAAAAAAAGGATATATTCAAAGCAATTTATAAAGATTTAAACCCAAAAAAATCACCTGGTCCAGATAAAATTACCGGTAAAATGATAAAGGAGCTACCTCCGGCTTCAGTAATTCATCTGATGCACATTTTCAATGCTATCCTTCGTATTAAACACTATCCCAAATGCTGGAAAACTTCAAAAATTATTATGATAGCAAAACCAGGAAAAGACCCTACCAAAGTTGCATCGTACAGACTTATCAGCCTCCTGCCCCTACTCTCTAAAGTATTCGAAAAGCTACTTGTCATGAATATAACTCCATTTATTAATCTCAACCAACTGATTCCTCAACATCAGTTTGGATTTAGAAAACAGCATGGCACAATAGAACAAGTCCACCGCATTGTAACTCTGATAAGGAAAACTTTTGAAGAAAAAAAGTATTGCTCAGCTGTCTTTCTTGATATCACTCAAGCTTTCGATAAAGTATTGCACGATGGCCTTATTTACAAACTCAAACTATTACTGCCTGCAAATGTCTCCTCATTGCTTAGTAGCTACCTCACGAAAAGACAATTTCTCTTACATCACAAGGATTACACAACAAATCCATTGGATATTCACGCTGGCGTTCCTCAGGGAAGCGTTTTGGGCCCCTTACTGTATCTCTTATACACTACAGATATGCCCAGCAATAACTATACATTTATATCGACCTTTGCAGATGATACGGCAATATTGTGCTCTCGCTCTAACCCCATGGAAGCTACTAAACTCCTGCAGACTCATATCGATTCTCTCGAAATCTGGCTAGCAAAATGGCGTATAAAAGTCAATGAATCAAAGAGCGTACATGTAACCTTCACGCTAAGGCCAGATACATGTCCCCCACTTAAAATTAATGGCCAATCAGTTCCACAATGTTCCTCAACAAAGTACTTGGGTATTCACCTCGACAGAAGGCTGACCTGGAAAAATCACATAGAGGCAAAGAAAACTCAGATCAAGCTTAAAATTAATCAGTTATGGTGGCTGATAAACAAAAGATCAAAGTTGAATCTCGAATACAAAGTGCTATTATATAAAGCAATCCTGAAGCCAATCTGGACTTATGGTATTCAGTTTTGGGGCACCGCATCTCCCTCAAATATCGAAAAATTGCAGCGAATACAATCCAAGTGTCTGCGAATTATTGTAAACGCGCCTTGGTATATGAGGAACGTTAACATCCATCGAGATTGAAATGTACCCACAATTTCTGAGGAAGTTGCAATGTTTTGCAGAAGCTACATTCAAAAATTACACAATTATCCGAATCCCCTTGCTAGGCAATTGTTGCTGAGCACGGGGCTATACCTCGTGACTCAACAAATTGTGATGGAACGTTGGGAATATCACATAATTTTATTTAGTTTGTAAGATTTGATTACTTATTGTTAGTTTCTAAGTAATTTTAGAAAGATCCAATAAAAAAGCTTGTTAAAAAAAATATATATAAAAAATAAGAAAAAATGCGCGCACTGTCCGTATCGTTCGGGAAAAAATCAATAAGTAAGAAGAACAAGAACAAACGAACCTACTGCCGAACTGATCAAGTCAGAGATACAATTCGCCTTCTGTCAAGGTGACACCAAAATCCAGACAGTGCGTGTGACGTAATTTTCTGGCGTAGACATGCTGTAATACTGCGTTTGCCGTATTACAGCATGCCGTATTACTGTGTTTGAATATAAAACGGCAAGCAGTGATTTGAATGTAATAGTTTTGGTGGAATCGATGAGGCTACAGAAGTTGAATAGAAAAAGGAGTAGCAAGATCGAGACTGCCGCATTTTAAAAATCAAATACTGAAATTTATAAAATTAATTAAATATTTTTAAGAAGTGGGATTTACTCAAGCTGGTTCACAAACCGCTAGTGATGAGAAATGGCGCATGTTATTCGAACAACAAAATTACAGCATTTTATCCCTTATAGAAGCTATTAAGCCATCGTCCAGTTCTGAAGTTTACTTATCTGAGTTTAGCGCAGATATGAAGAATGCGGACGCACGTGCTTGGGTACCAATGGCTGATAGGTGCATATCTGCGCAACCACCGCGAGGTGCATCTTTAATGAACACTTTAAATCGGGCGCTTAAAGGGCAAGCATCTGTCTGGCTAGCCCAAGTTTTATATCCAGGAATGACGTGGCTTGAATTTAAGAACCTCTGCTGCATTTTTGATGAACTTGAACAACGGCAGACCTAAGGATGGAGAGTGCTTATCCGCATATGCCACAGCCTTGATGACATCTTTAATGACTCGATGGAAGAACTCGTTAACTGAGTATATAACAATATTCACAGTACTAGCCCATATTCCTCAGTTTGAGCCTCGGATCCATCATCTCACGTTTACTGCAGATATCGATAACAGAAATCGATTGCAACAAGAACTGAAGGCTATGTCGTTTTAAAAAAAGAAATCTGTTACGCAGAATGACATGAGCTGCTCAGATATCACACTATTCAAGTTCGCAACATCCTCGTCTAATATACAATGTTTTGATTGTGGCAAACTTGGACACAAGGCCCTAAGGTTAATCGTAAAAAACTTGGTGACAGCGGTGGGATACCTTCAATAGAACGACGAGTTGACTTGTGCTTTGTCAGTGCACCAGTTGGAACATTGGTTAATTCGGGTGATAAATTTACATTTTTTTATGATTCCGGTTCAGAGTGTTCGCTTATTCAGGAATCACTTGGTTGTAAATTTCAAGGTAAATGTAGTTATAATGTAGTGACAATGACTGGCATAGGGCAGACGACCATTAGTAGTACTATTCAAATTTTCACGATTATTGAAGTAAATGGCATTGATCTTGAAACTTTGTTTCATGTGCTACCAGATCATTGTTTGCGGCAAAAAATAATTATAGGACGCGAAATCCTCAGTCAGAGTATTTCTGTGCATATGCAAATGTTGATCCCAACAAAACAGTTTATAGACGTCCTTACCGACTAAGCACTGAGGAGTGAAGCGTTGTGCGGAACAGAATTAATGAATTGTTAAATTGTAATATAATTCGCCATAGTTCTTCTCCGTTTGCAAGTTCTTGTAAAGAAAAAATATGGTTCCGATCGAATGTGTGTGGACTATCGCGAATTGAATGATAATATAATACCTCACAGATTTCCATGGTTCTTATTTCTTCACAAGGCTGGACATGTATCCGCCTTGACTTCTGAACAATATTAACGATATTTGATCGTTCTTTCCCACAGATGCTAGTGCTATTGGCTACGGTGCTGTTTTAATGCAGGAAAAAGACACGAAGTGTTATGTGGTTGCCTATTATAGCAAGTGTATTTCTGCTGCGGAGTCCAATTACCACTCATACCACTCTGGTAGTTGTCAATACAATTAAACATTTTAGGCATTGTTTATATGGACGCAATTTTGTTGTTGTAACTGACTGCAACCCTTTACAGGAGTCGCGCAAAAAGCTTGATCTTACTCGAGTGTATAGGTGGTGGGCTTTCTTGCAAACTTTTAAGTTTGATGTTATAAATGGAAAGTGAATCCATATATATCGCGCAAGTTTTTTTTCAAAAAATCCACTGCCTCCTGTTGAAAAATATAAAAAAGTTGAGCCGAAACACGTTAATTTAACTGAATTGTCTAATAACTGATTATTGGCAGAGCAACAGAGAGATGTTGAAGTCATGAAACTAATATCTGATTTAAATGAAGAAAGAATGGCTGATGATATTTCGCAAACCTATGAGATTCGATCAGGGATTCTTTATCGTAAGATACAGCGTAACGGTAGATATCCTTGCTTGCCAATAGTTCCCAGGTCGCTTAGATGGTCGATTATCAGTAACACCCACGAAGCTCTGATGCATTTAGGTTATGAGAAGACACTGCAGAAAGTGTACGAACTTTATTGGTTTGAAAATATGTCTGAATTTGTTAGAAAATTTGTAAATAATTGTGTTACGCGTAAAATTTCTGAGACTCATTCTGGGAAAATTCAGACTGAATTGCAATAGCGATTCCTTGGCACACTTTTCATATTGACGCAACTGGAAAACTAAGTGGAAAAAGTGATAGAAAAGAATCTGTTTTTGTGTTGATAGATGCGTTCACCTAATACGTTTTATTACATCATACAAATAACATAGATACCCTTAGTAGCATTACAGCTTTAAAGCACGCTATGTCTTTGTTTGGTGCTCCATCTCGTGTCATTGCTGATCATAGTCGTTGTTTTACGAGTTGATTATTTAGCGAGTAAAACATCACAGCTTGGATGGAATAATTAAATATATATATGTTTAAAATACATATATATATATATATATATATATATATATATATATATATATATATATATACAGTGGCTCCCAGCTTATTTCGTACAGTGACAGTTTAAAAATTGCTGCAGTCGTAATTCCTAATATAGCAAAAATTTGAACAAAATATAAATGCCATTTTTGAAAGGAAGGTTTGTTTTTTATTTTCCAAAATTTACTTTTTCAAAATTTTAGTGTTTGACACTATAAAAAAATAAAATAAGAATAAAATAGGAAAATTCATGTCACAGCTTATTTCGTACAGTCTCTTTAAGTTCAAACTAAAAACAAAGTAAGTTGATTTTAATATTTAGTATGACATCCCTTAGCGTTAATGATAGCCTGGAGTCTATTTGGCATTGAATCCACCAATTTTTGAGTGATGTCTGTTGTGATTTTTTTCCATTCCTCCATCAGTACCTTCTTTAGGTCTTGCTTATTAGAAATCTTGTGTGTTCTTATTTTATTGTCCAAAATAGACCAAAGATTTTCAATCACATTCATGTCAGGTGACTGTGGTGGTGGAGACATCAAGTGTGGGCAGTTCCAAATAAGCCAAGATTGCACAATCCCAGATTTATGTTTTGGGTCATTATCTTGGTAGTACCGAAATTCTTCCCGCAAATCCAGTTTGTCTGCACTTTGAAGTAAATTGTTTTTCAGAATCTCGAGGTACTTCATTTTGTCCATTGTCCCCTCAATAAAAACCAATTCACCTACTCCGGCTGCTGACATACAGGCCCAAACCATCACGCTACCGCCACCATGCTTCACTGTGGGCTTAAGGTTCTCCTTGTTTAGCTCGGTATTCGCTTTACGCCAAACATATGACATTCCGTCCGAACCAAAAATATTAAACTTAGACTCATCCGCGAAAATAACGGTATTCCAGAACGCAGGAGTCTTAATAATATGCTCTTTGGCGGAGTCAAGTCGGCGTTGTATATTCATTTTTGAAATGAATGGTTTCTTTCGGGCTACTCGACCGTTCAAGTCATGATTGCGCAGCACACGTCGGACAGTTTCAGCACTGGATGATTTCCTATTTCACGCTGAACCTCTGCAGCCAACTTCGGAGCGGATTACTTTGGATTTTTCTTAATTTTTCGTACAATATAACGCTCGTCTGATGCGTTGAAAATCTTATTAGGTGCTTCTCTGCCCTTGTTCTCCAACCGATTTTCGCGAACGAAGCGTTGAATGATGTATTTGACAGTTGAGGCACTTAAATTTGTAATTTCAGCAATTTTTCGCACACTCTGACCTTTCCTAAAATGGTTAATTACCAGTTTACGCTGTTCCATCGTTGTACGACGCCCATAACGCTAAATGTTTAATTTACAGCACTTTAACTATTTAAAATAATAATAATAAAAATTGTTATAATAGTTAAAAAGGTCCAAAAACTCATACAATTCAAAAAAACTTTGTAACTGCGCGGCAGAATGAAACTTACTTACATTGAAGTTTGTGTACGAAATAAGATGTGAGCTGAAAATCAGCTGATCAATAGTTTTTCTCTCTTGCATGACAAAAAGAACAATTTTTGGGATTCCCCGTTTTCTTATTAGGTTTACTAAACACATACACAGACATCTACATTCAAAACTTATCGATAAGTTTTTTAGTTTCGATGTTACAGCCATGTACATAAAAATATATACACTGTACGAAATAAGCTGTGACCCACTGTATATCTATGTGCAAGCTCAAATCCGCTGTTTTTCGGTCGAAAAGCAATGTCTCTAGATTAATTCTCCGTTCAGAATTTATTGTTTTATTCATATGGGTGGGTGCCGTACCTCAGTGGTTAGTGTGTTCGCCTTCTGATCTGTAGGTCGTGGTTCAATCCCCGGCTGATGCATAACAAATTTAATATCGATAAGATTTTTCTTTCGAATGGTACCCACCTGTCGACAAGCAATTGGCAATTCTTCCGACAGTAACAAGTTGCCATGAAAAAGCTTCTTAAAGAACTCTGTGACAAAGCTCAGAAAAAGTGATGTCACAAGTGTTCTGCCGTTCGGAACCGGCTAAAATAAGTAGGTCCCTTCTAATATTGTCCAAAATTTAAGACGCACAACAGTAATGGAAGAGAAGCTCGGCCAATGAGCCCTTTGGGGCTTTAAGTGCCACATATTTATTTATTTTTTTTATTCGGATGGAATTTGGTCTGGACAAATGCAGAGCTCTACGTGTTTATAGAGGGAAGATAACACGCGGGGGCCAATCCCAATAATATATATAAAAGAAATGTCTCAACGTGAACTCCATATGTACTGGGGTGCCGCACAAAACAACAAAGTAGAATATCACAGCTAAATATATTAATAATTGTCATTATATGATTGAGGTGGTCTTTTGTAGATGCATATGCTTTCATATCGGCCATATATAACAAGTGGTTAATTTTTATTATTTCGTTATCCATAACGAAACCGTATTTAGTTTAGATGCTTTAAGTATGTTGCTTAATTGATTAATTTCTGTACAGAACCAAAGTGCACTGAAACAGTCTCCTTGAAATATACCTGATTTGATAGGTATATAATCAGTTTTCAGGTTTTGGTGTTCGGGTGATATGTTGATGGATGTTTTCCATCCAATAAACCAGCTGTGAGGAACATTGTCGAGTGCTTTATTATAGTCTATGTATGCAATAAATAAATTTCTGTTTTTCTTTCGAGCTTGTTCTGTAATTATTTGATTGACAATTAATTGTTCTTTGAATCCACGAACAACTTTTATACATCCTTTCTGTTTAAATATTCATATACTAATGTGTTTATACAGCTAGTTATTATTTAAGAGAGTGTTGGAAGGTATGTTGCCATTTGCCGGATATTTGTTGAAACCATTTCCTTTTGGGAGTAAAAATGTTACACCAGTCACCAGAAATTCTGGTAATATCGTGGGATCAGATATTATCTCATTTATGAGATCGCAAAGCTTGGGCAAGGCACAAATAAGCCATTTTACCAAAAGTTTTGAATTCTTTCAGGTCCTGGTGATTTCCAATTCTGCGATTTTGCATTTACTTCTTCATGTATGTTCATAGTAACATAAAATTGATACATAGGTTCAATATTTCTCATTCTTTCTTTTTCATCTCTAATCCAGCTAGCACTTTTGTTATATTTCTTTTCTTTGGAGTATATCGTCAAACAAAATTGTTCAGTTCCTTCAATAGTGGGTGCTTCGTCGTTTTCACCTCCTATTTTTGTGTTTAAGTTTCTGTGAAAGAAAGTTTCTGTGTTAGCTTTCTATGTTTTGTAATTTGTATTGAGAGCTTTTGTGCCATAGTATCTATGACTCGTTGTACATTGTCATCGTTTCTCTCATGCCTAGTGTGAATCATATGTTGCTTACATATCTTGTTAACTTTACTTTTCATACGTTTTGATCTGCTACCTGCTAAGTATGCTCTTAAACATTCCTCTCTGAGGTTGTTGAGTGCGAACGCAAACAAACGTGTGTGCGCAATATTAAATAAATAAATAATAAAGAATAACTAAACCCAAAATAGATAATCGCAGAAAGAAGAGGAACCAACTCCACAAGTGTATACATATAATATACCTATACAACAAATTGAACAGAAAATATAGATACTGTGTCTATTTGTGCAAAATTAAAAATTATTAAAATTGAAAATAAATGAGTGTAAAACGCTCTCCACCCCCCGCGCGTAATGCGCCTTCAACTAATGTTATGGAGATTAAAACGAGTGTAGACGCCTGTCATGTAAATAAAAACAATGCTAAAGAACTAAACAGAAATATACTTCTAATCTCGTCTCTACCAACCCAACAAATAATTTGATCAGTGCACACTCCAACACAATACAGACCAACGGTACTTCTCTCTCGTGGAGCGAACAATGTCCCTCTCCCAATCTTATTGAGGGAACAACTACAGCTTCGAATAGCAACTCCGAAACTCATGTTTATAAACAAACAAGCAGCAACATTGTTGATATCACATTGAATGCAAATAAGTCAGAAACAACAAAAGTACAAACAGGTATGGACAGATACATTACAATTAAAAGGAAATTAAGCCCACAGAAATTAAATGATGGTAATAAGGCAAAAATAAATAAAACTAAAATAAATGAAGATGGAAGTGCTTCAGTAGGAAATAGATTCGCATTACTGAGCGACAAAATCGATGCAACTAATTGCACTGACTTGGGTTCTACATCTAGTACCTCTAATGCCAAACCGCCTCCAATTTACTTGCGTGAATGCAGTTCCAATGAATTAGTAGACAATCTAACGCGCATAGCTGGCCAAAATAACTTCCATATCGTGTCGCTAACGAAAGGAAATATTATAGAGACAAAAATACAAATATATAATGAAGACAATTACCGCGCCATTGCCAAATTTCTCAATGAAAACAACAAAAACTTTTACACATATCAGCTCAAAAGTTCCAAAGGTCTTATTGTTATCGTCAAAGGTATATATCCGAATGTAGAACCAAATGATATAAAGGAAGCACTGGAAGAAAAAAGCTTTCCGTGATTCCCGTGATTTTTTGAATTGATTCCCGAATTCAAAACACTAAAAAAGAATGAAACACATCCTATTTACCAAATGCAATACTTGCTTCACCGTAAAATTACAGTGGAAGAACCACATAAGCGTAAAGGCCCTGTACAATGCACAAATTGTCAGGAATTCGGCCATACTAAGAGCTATTGCACCTTAAGAAGCGTATGTGTAGCATGTGGAGATCTCCATCAGACATCAGCATGTACTTCTAACAAAAACGACCAAATACTAAGAAATGCAGTAATTGCAATGGTAACCATACAGCAAACTATAGAGGCTGTCCTGTATATAAGGCATTAAAAAACAGGTCTAATCAGAGTCAGGCAACTCACTCCCAAGTGGCTACAAAATTTCAAAGTGATGTTATACAAAACAACTCAAATATTCCAAAAATTTCTCATATGTCGTACGCCAATGTATTAAAACAAAACTGAGCAACATGCGAAAGAACCAATTGCCCAGCCCAATGGAACCGTTGAATCTATGATTTGCAATTTAACACAATGCATGACACAATTTATGTCTAATATGCAAACTATGATTCAAGAACTGATTAAAGCGAAAAATCAGATGTTACAAGCTCTATTAAATAAAAAATGAGTGTCCTTAAGATCTGCTTCTGGAATGCAAACGGTATTAATAACCACAAAAATGAACTAAAACATTTCTTAGATAGTAAAAATGTTGATGTAATGCTTCTAACTGAAACACACCTTACAACCAAGTACAACTTCAATATACAGTAAAACCTGTAAAGTTGGACACCCTTATAACTTGGACACTCGCTCAAATTGGACAAAATGTTCTGTACCAAAATAATATAGTACAAAATATCCATATTTTCACTGCTTAATTTGGACACTGTCTATCTTGTAAGTCGGACAAAATTTGTCTCAAATTTTAAACAGCAAGCATTAAACTCCCTTTCTATTTTGGACAATACATTTAATTTTTCAAACGTTGCAATACCGTTATTTTTACGAAATTATGTATGCATCGAATTTCATGGATTAGCTATGACACAATTACGCGTATTTGATCAGTTGTTGCAATCATGTCAAAAAGAAAACACGCAGTGGAGTTATCTCTGAAAATTAAAAGTGAGATATTGAATGAAGCATCTAATAAAGGTCTATCTATAAGAAAATTGGCAGAAAAGTATGGAGTTTCTAAATCAACAATCGCTAATATTAAAAATAAAAAGGAACATATTATAAAAGAATTAGAAAACAACCCCGATCCGGAACGCAAAAGAAAAGTACGAATAACTGATTTTGAAAAAATAAATGAGGGAGTGAAATCGTTTTTCGAAAAATGCAGGTCTAAGAATATTCCTATCAGTGGCCCAATAATTCAAGAAAAGGCTAAGCTATTGGCTTCTGAGTTACAAATAGAGAACTTTAAAGCAAGCAATGGGTGGTTAGAATCTTTCCGCTTGAGAAATAACATTCAATTTAAGACTTTAAGTGGTGAAGGAGCAAATGTAGATCTTAAAGCTGCCTCAGATTGGAAGGAAAAACTACCAACACTTTTAAAAAATTATTTACCAGAGAATCAGTTTAATGCGGATGAAACAGGACTGTTTTATCGTCAATTACCTACTCGAAGTCTCGTTGCAAGAGGCGCAGTTTGTAAAGGAGGTAAACTGGCAAAAGAAAGACTAAGCGTATTATTTTGCTGCAGCAGTACAGGAGAAAAGTTAATGCCGCTGGTTATAGGTAACGCTGCGAAGCCGCGAGCCTTTCACCGAAATAAAATCGACACTAAAAACTTTATTGTGCAATGGGCTCACAATAAAAAGGCTTGGATGACAACTGTAATTTTTCAGCATTGGCTTAGTTATATCAATAACCAAATGAAAAAGCAAAATAGAAAAATTATTTTGTTCATTGACAACGCTACAAGCCACAGTTTAATTAATGAATATTCAAATGTGTTTGTAAAATTTCTGCCACCAAACCTAACGTCAGAAATACAACCTCTCAACCAAGGAATTATTCAAAATGTAAAAACAAAATATAGATCAAAAATGATGCTTTCTCTGATAACACACCTTGATGAATGCAACAACGCAGGTGAATTGTCGAAAAGAATTTCTGTTTTGGATGCTATTCGATGGCTGGTTTCTTCCTGGGACGAATTAGACCCTATTGTGATAAGAAAATGCTTTCAACATGCTGGATTTCCTCGCCACGATTTACTGGAATGTCCACCGCAAGAAGATCTGAATTATGGAAGTTTGATAAATCACAACTATCCTGAAGAAATTCGAAATGAATTAGTATCGCCCATAGTTGTGGAAAATATGGAAAAATCGATAGATATACATGAACAGGTGGGTGATTCCCATGAAACTATTTTTAAAAACGTGGTAGAGGAATTAAAACACATCTCCCAAGGAACTTCTTCAAGTGAAAGTGAAGATGAGTGCACTGAAAACTATAATCTTCCCACTGCAAAAGAAGCTTTATCAAACTTGAATGAAGTCATTCTTTATGTATCAGCACATCAATCAACTTTGCTACCGGAGTTTTTAAAGTTAAAAACGAAATTGGAACAAAATATAGGCTTATCAAAATTAAAACAAACTGAAATAGATGTATATTTTTCTAAAACATAAGTACGTATACACATACATATGTACATATTTTCTAAAATGTGTTAATTTTTATGTTTTTCTATTATTTATTGAATTCAATGTACATACGTTTTTTTTACCTAGTTTTTAAAATAAAGTCAATAAAATGAGAAAAAAATCATTTCTTTATAACATGGACACTCGCGTAAGTTGGACAAAAAGTGCTGAACCGCAGGTGTCCAACTTAGACAGGTTTCACTGTACCAGGATACACATTCTATAGCACAAACCACCCTGACGGCAAAGTACATGGTGGTACAGGCATTCTCATTAGAAGCAGAATTAAACATTATTCTTTTGAAGAATATTCAAGAAACTACTTACAAGCTACTTCAATATGTCTGCAATGCCTCAACAAAAATATAACACTTTCAGCTGTGTACTGTCCACCAGGATTTTCAATAACCGAAAAAGTATTTAAAGAATTTTTTGACAAGCTAGGAAAGAGATTCTTGGCGGCTGGTGATTATAAAGCCAAACATACGTATTGGGGCTCTCGTTTGATAAATCCTAAAAGAAGGCTACTGTATAACACTATAATAAGTCCACAAAACATGCTCAATTTCGTGTCTCCTGGCTAGCCAACATATTGGCCAACAGATATATCGAAAATTCCTGATTTGATTGATTTTGCAGTCGTTCGAAACCTTAATCGAAATATTGTCACTGCCGAAATAAGTTACGAACTATCCTCAGATCACTCTGCTGTATTATTTTATCTAAATGAACGCCCTCCATTGTCCAAACTACCATTTAGGCTGACATCCCCAAAAACAGATTGGCTGAAATACAAAAAGTATATAAGTAGTCATATCAACAACAGTCCTGTAATCCATTCTGAGATCGACATCGATGATAATCTAAACATCATCAATACCATGCTCATTACTGCTGCAATAGTTACAACCCCACGTGATTACCAAAAACAAACGAATATTCGTATAGCCAACAACACCCAAATTGAAAAGCTCGTTAATGAAAAGCGCCGGCGTAGAAGAGAATGGCAGACATGCCGGTCACCTGCATCAAAACAAAGACTTAAGTGTGCTGAAAGAGCTCTGAAAGAAGCATTAAAACAGGATGAGGAATTTGAACAGCTAAAGTATATCGAAAAGCTTTCTCCTATAACTACCAAAACAAATTCGCTTTGGAACTATTACAAAAAGCTGAAAACGCCACTTGATGCAGAATTTCCAATCAGAAATCATGTCGGAAATTGGTCACGCAAGGAAGAAGAAAAAGCCAACACATTGGCTATACATTTATGTAATGTGTTCCAGCCCAATCCGCCCGCAAACGACTTTCGAATCCCTCCACATAGCACATAGGGCTTCACTCCCCTCAAAATATCATCCAAAGAAATCAAAGAGATTATTAAGTACCAGCTTAATCCAAAGAAAGCTCCTGGTTTAGATGGCATCACACCAAAAATGCTAATTGAAATTCTAACGGCAGCTGTATTATTTTTAGTGGTTTTGTTTAATGCAATGCTAAAACTGGGCTACTTTCCTAAGCAATGGAAAAAATCACAAGTAACAATGATCTTGAAGCCAGGAAAAGATAAAACATTGCCGTCATCCTACAGACCCATAAGCTTGCTACGATGTCTCTCAAAATTATTTGAAAAACTGCTGTTAGCCAAACTCAATCCTCATCTTGAAGAACGTGACATAATTCCTCAGCACCAATTTGGATTTCGCGAAAAACATGGGACGATCGAGCAGGTCAACAGAATTACCAATGAGATACGGAAAGCATTTGAATACGAAGAGTATTGTTCAGCTATATTCCTCGATGTTGCTCAGGCATTTGATAGAGTGTGGCATGAAGGGCTAAAGTATAAAATAAGAAAACTTCTACCAGAATATTCCTATCAGTGGCCCAATAATTCAAGAAAAGGCTAAGCTATTGGCTTCTGAGTTACAAATAGAGAACTTTAAAGCAAGCAATGGGTGGTTAGAATCTTTCCGCTTGAGAAATAACATTCAATTTAAGACTTTAAGTGGTGAAGAAGCAAATGTAGATCTTAAAGCTGCCTCAGATTGGAAGGAAAAACTACCAACACTTTTAAAAAATTATTTACCAGAGAATCAGTTTAATGCGGATGAAACAGGACTGTTTTATCGTCAATTACCTACTCGAAGTCTCGTTGCAAGAGGCGCAGTTTGTAAAGGAGGTAAACTGGCAAAAGAAAGACTAAGCGTATTATTTTGCTGCAGCAGTACAGGAGAAAAGTTAATGCCGCTGGTTATAGGTAACGCTGCGAAGCCGCGAGCCTTTCACCGAAATAAAATCGACACTAAAAACTTTATTGTGCAATGGGCTCACAATAAAAAGGCTTGGATGACAACTGTAATTTTTCAGCATTGGCTTAGTTATATCAATAACCAAATGAAAAAGCAAAATAGAAAAATTATTTTGTTCATTGACAACGCTACAAGCCACAGTTTAATTAATGAATATTCAAATGTGTTTGTAAAATTTCTGCCACCAAACCTAACGTCAGAAATACAACCTCTCGACCAAGGAATTATTCAAAATGTAAAAACAAAATATAGATCAAAAATGATGCTTTCTCTGATAACACACCTTGATGAATGCAACAACGCAGGTGAATTGTCGAAAAGAATTTCTGTTTTGGATGCTATTCGATGGCTGGTTTCTTCCTGGGACGAATTAGACCCTATTGTGATAAGAAAATGCTTTCAACATGCTGGATTTCCTCGCCACGATTTACTGGAATGTCCACCGCAAGAAGATCTGAATTATGGAAGTTTGATAAATCACAACTATCCTGAAGAAATTCGAAATGAATTAGTATCGCCCATAGTTGTGGAAAATATGGAAAAATCGATAGATATACATGAACAGGTGGGTGATTCCCATGAAACTATTTTTAAAAACGTGGTAGAGGAATTAAAACACATCTCCCAAGGAACTTCTTCAAGTGAAAGTGAAGATGAGTGCACTGAAAACTATAATCTTCCCACTGCAAAAGAAGCTTTATCAAACTTGAATGAAGTCATTCTTTATGTATCAGCACATCAATCAACTTTGCTACCGGAGTTTTTAAAGTTAAAAACGAAATTGGAACAAAATATAGGCTTATCAAAATTAAAACAAACTGAAATAGATGTATATTTTTCTAAAACATAAGTACGTATACACATACATATGTACATATTTTCTAAAATGTGTTAATTTTTATGTTTTTCTATTATTTATTGAATTCAATGTACATACGTTTTTTTTACCTAGTTTTTAAAATAAAGTCAATAAAATGAGAAAAAAATCATTTCTTTATAACATGGACACTCGCGTAAGTTGGACAAAAAGTGCTGAACCGCAGGTGTCCAACTTAGACAGGTTTCACTGTACCAGGATACACATTCTATAGCACAAACCACCCTGACGGCAAAGCACATGGTGGTACAGGCATTCTCATTAGAAGCAGAATTAAACATTATTCTTTTGAAGAATATTCAAGAAACTACTTACAAGCTACTTCAATATGTCTGCAATGCCTCAACAAAAATATAACACTTTCAGCTGTGTACTGTCCACCAGGATTTTCAATAACCGAAAAAGTATTTAAAGAATTTTTTGACAAGCTAGGAAAGAGATTCTTGGCGGCTGGTGATTATAAAGCCAAACATACGTATTGGGGCTCTCGTTTGATAAATCCTAAAAGAAGGCTACTGTATAACACTATAATAAGTCCACAAAACATGCTCAATTTCGTGTCTCCTGGCTAGCCAACATATTGGCCAACAGATATATCGAAAATTCCTGATTTGATTGATTTTGCAGTCGTTCGAAACCTTAATCGAAATATTGTCACTGCCGAAATAAGTTACGAACTATCCTCAGATCACTCTCCTGTATTATTTTATCTAAATGAACGCCCTCCATTGTCCAAACTACCATTTAGGCTGACATCCCCAAAAACAGATTGGCTGAAATACAAAAAGTATATAAGTAGTCATATCAACAACAGTCCTGTAATCCAGTCTGAGATCGACATCGATGATAATCTAAACATCATCAATACCATGCTCATTACTGCTGCAATAGTTACAACCCCACGTGATTACCAAAAACAAACGAATATTCGTATAGCCACCAACACCCAAATTGAAAAGCGCCGGCGTAGAAGAGAATGGCAGACATGCCGGTCACCTGCATCAAAACAAAGACTTAAGTGTGCTGAAAGAGCTCTGAAAGAAGCATTAAAACAGGATGAGGAATTTGAACAGCTAAAGTATATCGAAAAGCTTTCTCCTATAACTACCAAAACAAATTCGCTTTGGAACTATTACAAAAAGCTGAAAACGCCACTTGATGCAGAATTTCCAATCAGAAATCATGTCGGAAATTGGTCACGCAAGGAAGAAGAAAAAGCCAACACATTGGCTATACATTTATGTAATGTGTTCCAGCCCAATCCGCCCGCAAACGACTTTCGAATCCCTCCACATAGCACATAGGGCTTCACTCCCCTCAAAATATCATCCAAAGAAATCAAAGAGATTATTAAGTACCAGCTTAATCCAAAGAAAGCTCCTGGTTTAGATGGCATCACACCAAAAATGCTAATTGAAATTCTAACGGCAGCTGTATTATTTTTAGTGGTTTTGTTTAATGCAATGCTAAAACTGGGCTACTTTCCTAAGCAATGGAAAAAATCACAAGTAACAATGATCTTGAAGCCAGGAAAAGATAAAACATTGCCGTCATCCTACAGACCCATAAGCTTGCTACGATGTCTCTCAAAATTATTTGAAAAACTGCTGTTAGCCAAACTCAATCCTCATCTTGAAGAACGTGACATAATTCCTCAGCACCAATTTGGATTTCGCGAAAAACATGGGACGATCGAGCAGGTCAACAGAATTACCAATGAGATACGGAAAGCATTTGAATACGAAGAGTATTGTTCAGCTATATTCCTCGATGTTGCTCAGGCATTTGATAGAGTGTGGCATGAAGGGCTAAAGTATAAAATAAGAAAACTTCTACCAGAAAGCTCCCACCAAATACTGGAATCATACCTAGATAACCGTCGTTTTGTTGTAAAATATAAAGACTTTTCCACGGAATAATTCAATATCAAAGCCGGAGTTCCACAGGGTAGCGTTCTTGGCCCCATTCTATATGTATTATATACTTCCGATCTACCAACAGATGCACGGTTGTTGACATCTACATTTGCTGACGATACTGCTATTCTAAGCCGTAATCGAAACCCAATTAAGGCATCCACAGATTTAGGGGAGCATTTAGTACTTGTTGAAAAATGGTTATCTAACTGGCGCATAAAAGTTAATGAGTCCAAATGTAAACATGTAACGTTCACACTTAACAATTCCGTGAAAGTCACCAATAAGAGTGGACGTGTTTGATAGAGTCGGAAAAGTGATTGTTTTCGGTAAAAAAAAAATTTTAATATTTTGCGAAAAGACACTAAGAAACTCAAGGAGTTATTTCGGTGATTTTTTTTTTTAGAAAAAAAAAAATAAATAAAATAATAATATCGTTTGCAAACATTTTGTTTATAATATAAGTGTTCAGCGCTCTCCTCTCCGGCAACGGCAATCGCCTGTTAATGTGTGTGTAAACAATAATTTGCAATCACCCGCGCAAACCCCCCCGATAAGTGCATTATCAAAAAAAACAGTTGATACACACTGCACAAGTGAAAGTAACAGTGCAAATCTTTTGCCTGCACATATTCCTCACTCTAACACTACATAAAAATTTGCAACAACAATAAATACAGACAAAAAAAATAATTTGTTCTCTCGGGATATACTATCTCCCTCTATACCGTGGAGTTTACAATGCGCTTCTCCTGATGTAACACCAACAGCTACAACATCAAAGCAAACAAATAACGGCCTTTCTACTGAAGTGCATGACCCAGTAGTTAATGCAACTAGTGCGATGACTAATAAAGAACCAGTTGCTGTTCAAACTGGAATTGATCGCTACATTACTGTAGTAAAGTGAAAAAGAAGTCCACAAAATTCAAAACAAATGAATTCAACAAAAATTCATAAGCAGAACACTGCCCCTATTAGTTCGGAAAATAGATACGCTTTGCTTTCAGGTGATGAAAGTGACGAAAATATTATCTCCAAGAAAAACCCCTAAAAAAAGGTGAAGTACACCCCATATATAAAATTCGATATTTATTGCATCGCAAAATCACAATCGAAGAACCCCATAAGAGAACTGGACCTCCTCAGTGCAGTAACTGCCAAGAATATGGACATACTAAGACATATTGTACCCTGCCAGCTGTTTGTGTGATTTGTGGAGATCTCCATAAATCAAACATATGCCCAAAATCTAAAGGCGATGCTAGCATGAAAAAATGCAGCAATTGTGGAGGTAATCACACCGCAAATTATAGAGGTTGCCCAGTATATACAACCCTAAAGCTAAATTTCTCCGCTAGCAATCAACCTCTAAAACCAGTTGAGCAAACTCAGATAGCGAACTCAAGTAAGAGACAAAATATTGATGCAACACAACTCTTCTCTGCAATCCCAAACAATAATCAAACCAATTCATACGCTAGAGTGTTAAAACAAAACCCACACCAACAAAGCAATGTAAATAATGAGCAGAAACACTCACTGCCCACCCAACAGCCAAATACCCTTGAACATTTGCTTCAAACATTAATTCAGAATATGAACCAATTCATGAACTCAATGCAAACAATGATGCAAGAAATGATGAAAAATCAATCGATGTTACTCCAAACATTGCTATCCAGACCATGAGTTGTCTCAAGATATGCCACTGGAACGCCAACGGCTTAAGCCAGCACCGTTTGGAGCTAATTCAATTCCTTGAATCCAGCCAAATCGACATAATGATGATATCTGAGACCCATTTCACTGACAAAAATTGCTACCAAATACCATATTACAAACTGTACACCACAAATCATCCGCATGGTAAGGCACGTGGAGGATCTGCCATACTGATAAAAAGCAGAATAAAACATCATGTTCTCGAAGATTTCAGTAGCGTCTACTTGCAAGCAACATCTATATGTCTGGAAGAATACATCTCTAAACTAGTAATATCTGCGATATACTGTCCCCCGACATACAGTATTACCGAACAGCAATATAAAGAATTTTTCTCAACTCTTGGTAGCAAATTCTTGGTTGCTGGCGATTTCAACGCCAAACACACTCACTGGGGCTCCCGCTTAATAACTCCAAAAGGCAGTAGACTATGTTCAATCATCACTAACCACGGCTACGATGTTATTTCAAATGGTCAACCGACATATTGGCCGACGGACAGAGGAAAATACCCGATCTCATAGACTTTGGAGTCGCCAAAGGTTTGCAGATGGAAAATATCTCCACAGAGTGTAATTATGATCTATCATCTGACCACTCACCCACGGTAATATCTATAAAATCACCAAGCCCCCAAGGTAATTGCGTTAGAAAGAAAATAGACTGGTTAAAATTCAAGAAATATATAAATTCCCATCTTCCTCTGAGTACTGTATTAAGAAATGGACACGATGTAGACTCAGCACTCGAAAAATTCAACCAGCTGCTCTCATTAGCTCTCAGCTCAGCCACCTGCACAAAGGTATGCAAGCAATCAAACTATAGCCCATACACACTAGCCGACATTGAATTGCTAGTAAGACAGAAAAGAAGACTCCGAAGACAATGGCAAGAATTCAGATCACCGAATCTGAAAACACAGCTACAGCACTGCACTCGAAAGTTAAAGCAAGCCTTAAAAAATAAAAACAACAAAGAGTTAGAAGAGCACATAGCGAAATTAACACCTGGTGAAGCGTCAGACTACTCTTTGTGGAAATCAGCAAAAAACTCAAATCGGCCAATTCTCACTGATTCCCCCATCCGTTTGAGTGACGGTAATTGGGCTAGAAGCAACTGTGAGAAGGGTTTGGCTTTTGCAAACCACCTAAAAAGTGTGTTTACACCCAATCCACCCTCTTCACAGTCCTCATTACCAAAATTAACTTCTCAACCTTGCTCAATAACACTCAAAATTAAAAAAAGGATATATTCAAAGCAATTTATAAAGATTTAAACCCAAAAAAATCACCTGGTCCAGATAAAATTACCGGTAAAATGATAAAGGAGCTACCTCCGGCTTCAGTAATTCATCTGATGCACATTTTCAATGCTATCCTTCGTATTAAACACTATCCCAAATGCTGGAAAACTTCAAAAATTATTATGATAGCAAAACCAGGAAAAGACCCTACCAAAGTTGCATCGTACAGACTTATCAGCCTCCTGCCCCTACTCTCTAAAGTATTCGAAAAGCTACTTGTCATGAATATAACTCCATTTATTAATCTCAACCAACTGATTCCTCAACATCAGTTTGGATTTAGAAAACAGCACGGCACAATAGAACAAGTCCACCGCATTGTATCTCTAATAAGGAACACTTTTGAAGAAAAAAAGTATTGCTCAGCTGTCTTTCTTGATATCACTCAAGCTTTCGATAAAGTATGGAACGATGGCCTTTTTTACAAACTCAAACTATTACTGCCTGCAAATGTCTCCTCATTGCTTAGTAGCTACCTCACGAAAAGACAATTTCTCTTACATCACAAGGATTACACAACAAATCCATTGGATATTCACGCTGGCGTTCCTCAGGGAAGCGTTTTGGGCCCCTTACTGTATCTCTTATACACTACAGATATGCCCAGCAATAACTATACATTTATATCGACCTTTGCAGATGATACGGCAATATTGTGCTCTCGCTCTAACCCCATAGAAGCTACTAAACTCCTGCAGACTCATATCGATTCTCTCGGAATCTGGCTAGCAAAATGGCGTATAAAAGTCAATGAATCAAATAGCGTACATGTAACCTTCACTCTAAGGCCCGATACATGTCCCCCACTTAAAATTAATTAATTAATCAGTTCCACAATGTTTCTCAACAAAGTACTTGGGTATTCACCTCGACAGAAGGCTGACAAGGAAAAATCACATAGAGGCAAAGAAATCCCAGATCAAGCTTAAAATTAATCAGTTATGGTGGCTGATACACAAAAGATCAAAGTTGAATCTCGAATACAAAGTGCTATTATATAAAGCAATCCTGAAGCCAATCTGGACTTATGGTATTCAGTTTTGGGGCACCGCATCTCCCTCAAATATCGAAAAATTGCAGCGAATACAATCCAAGTGTCTGCGAATTTTTGTAAACGCGCCTTGGTATATGAGGAACGTTAACATCCATCGAGATTTAAATGTATCCACAATTTCTGAGGAAGTTGCAATGTCTTGCAGAAGCTACATTCAAAAATTACACAGTCATCCGAATCCCCTTGCTAGGCAATTGTTGCTGAGCACTGGCCATCGGCGAGTAAAAAGAAAAGACACACTGAATATGCTGTGAAATTGCTATACCTCGTGACTCAACAAATTGTGATGGAACGTTGGGAATATCACATAATTTTATTTAGTTTGTAAGATTTGATTACTTATTGTTAGTTTCTAAGTAATTTTAGAAAGATCCAATAAAAAATGCTTGTTAAAAAAAAAAAAACATTTAACAAAAGCACATGTCCGACAGTTACACTAAATAATGTCGCCATAACTCATACAAATGAAGTCACCTACCTAGGGATACACTTAGATAGACGGCTTACATGGCGCAAGCACATCGAAGCAAAAAGAACTCAAATGAAATTAAAAGCTTCTTGTCTGCACTGGCTCATCAATTTCAGATCACCATTAAACTTGAAATACAAGGTCCTACTGTACAACAGCATAATAAAGCCAATTTGGAGTTACGGAATTCAATTATGGGGGAACACTAGTAATAGCAATATTGAAATCATACAGAGATCTTAGTCTAAAATGTTAAGGATGATAACTGGTGCACCATGGTATATTAGAAATGAATGTATACACAATGACTTAAATATCCCAATGGTAGAAATTGAAGTTAAAAACACTAGACAAAAATATACTAGAAGATTACAAAGTCATCCAAACACAGTGGCAAGAACCTTGCTCAATACCTGCTATACTTCGCGCCTTCGAAGAAAGGGCCTGCCAGCCTTCCAATAAAAAGAAGAGCATCGTACAAAAAACATTGCTCTAGATAATAAGGAGCTACTGTTGTTGAATTAGATTAAGATTTTAAAACTTATTGTTAGATTCTTTAGGAATAGATTCAATAAATAAAGAAAATGTATAATAAAAAAAAAACATGAGATCGAGCTCCTCAGCTCTTTAATCTTTATCTTGTAGCATTCTATTGTTGGATCTTTAATTCTCTCGTCAAACATTTGATTGCCTCTATCTTTAAGTTTCTTCCCATTTAGTATTGCTACGGTGGCTGCTGCACAATATATCAAACTATGAAATTCACAAATAATTATGATTAGTTGTAGTTCGCTTGGTAAGATTTGTGTGTTTAGTATATTCAAGATCACAGATAGTTGTTTTGACGTTTAGTCTAGGTATTACAGGTCTATCTAGGGGTGACAAATCCCAGTTTTTTGCTTCTCAAATTGATCCTGTATTTGTAATGTATCAGCATCACTTACAGTTTCTAGTTTTCTGGTGCTGTTACGTTAATTTCCTGGGTTACACAATTTTCTCTATTAGTTCGCATATCTATGTCGCTTCTGGTATTTCGGATTTGTACTTCTACTGATGCTTTAATATTATTACGCATAGGTTTTGGGACTAAGTTATTTCGATGTATTACTCTAACTTGATCTGATATTCTTTGCTCGGTTACATCATGTTCAGGACATTCTGTTACAAAAAGGCGTCGTAATTTTGTGCGGTAGTTCTACATTTGTTACTAAATAATAAAGGAACAATAAAGTTTCATTTGCTTCACGTGTCCATCTTCTGCACTGAATACGGTTTCCTGGAGTGAGGGCTACATCTCTCGAGGCCTGCTTTTCACTTTGTCGAGGATTAAGGGTAATATCGCATGATCCCCTAATTTCGTCGTTTATTATTATTATTATTATCATCTTTTATTAGTATATCATTTTTGCTGGAATCCATGTGCCCGGGTCAAGAAAAAGGTTCAGGTTTTGTTGTTTTTGGTATTTATTTCAAGATAATGTTTCACTCATGATGGTGGCAGCTTTTATCAATATTGCTTTTTGCATTTGTGTTATAATTTTGGTTTTTGTGTTAATTTATTTTTTTTATCAAAGTTACAGTTTCTTTGGTGATTGTTCTCATTGCTTCTATTACGATTGGAAGTATTTCGATTTTATCCAGGTTTTGTGTATTTTTCATGTATTGAGCGAAATGTATTATTGGATGTTGTTTTCGTATGGAACTGCAAAGTCGATTATTTGATCAGATATTTTAGTTTTGTTGATTATTATTATGTCCGGTCTGTTTGGTAAAGAAGTGGTTGTTGGTGAGTTGGTATTTGAAGTAGAAGGTGGTTTCTTCATCTAAGAGGTGTGATCAAAAAGCAAGGTGACTTTTTGAATTTCGCGGGCTCCGTACATTGAAATTACAAATTTTTTGTTGTTGTGTTTGTACACTCGTTAAGATCATATGTTCATAGTTTCCACTATATAGCATTTTTTGTTTGTTTGTGAGGGGTGATTAAGGTTCGAAGTGTTTGGTGTGCTCTGCGATTTTCTGCTGTCTGTATGTTCTGATGGAACATAAAGTTTGCATTAAATTTTCTATAAAAAATAGAATCAAGTGCTTTAAAACTCTTGAAATGTTGACAGTGGCATACGGTGAGTCTACTCTGAGGCTATATATGTCACAACTTATGACACGAAGTGGGAGACATTCCGATTCAGGATGGCGGTGAATAAAGTTATACATAGGTAAATTATCTGAGTGAAGATGGTTTAGAAAAACCTACCGAAGAACTCTTGGTTCAATTAAACTAGCTTGAAAATATTTTTAACGGAATTAATAGAAATTGGTTGCTCATAACAAATAATTTTATACAAAAACATATTGAGCAATCTTTCAGTATTATTAGCAATATAGAGGTAAAGGAATTGTTCTTCCGGGAAAGGATGTTCTTCAAGATTTGAAAACTAAACAAAGAAATTGAAGAAGCCGCTCACAAGAAAAAAGAATATTCACTAAAATATTAAATTAGTTTGTATTAATTCTTTTTAATTCTTAATTAATACTTTTTTTAATTGTTGATATAATTATTTAATTCTTTTTGTATATTCATACATGTATACATATGTGCACAATAAAACTTGTAATGAAAATACGAAACCACTTCGCCTTTACTTACATATTTTCATCCACAGCTTTTCCACTTAGGCAACTTCTGGTTACTTGTGGTTACATATTTTTTTTTCGGTATTTACTTGTTTTTTTCTAATATTTTCCATAATAAAGTAATGAATATTATTTATTTTACAATTGTATATAAATGTTCGCAGTTTTATTTAGCTTTTGTATGTGATTTTGACACTTTTTATTTGCCTACTATTCGTACTGTTTCATTTATGACCTTACAGGGCGCAATCTTTATTTCTACCATTCTTGATTTACACCAATACCGGCCACATGAATATTAAAACATTTGCATTAGTGTGTGTGTACGTACTTCTACAGTGGCTTTATAAAAACTTATGGTAAGCAAGCATCGCAGCACATTGACATTTATGTTTGTGTTCACCGTTACTTTCAAACATGCGCAACAGTCTCGTTTCGTCAAAATTTACACACCAACTGAGAAGTGAAAGCATAACATCGTGCTTACACATCGTTATTGTTGGTGTGAAAACACGAAGGCAAAATACACATAGCAAGTGCAGTTGCTCTCTCTCTCTCTCTCTCTCTCTCTCTCTCTCTCTCTATTTGAAAACACACACACACTATCTATTGCCATGAACCATTGAATCATGATCTATTGCTTGGTATCGTACATACATTGCTTTCTTTCGAATTCACCCTTTTTCTATGCTATATATTCCTTCCTACTCATGTAACGAAATTTTCTTTAAAATTTCACACTCCATAAGCGTTATCTAAGAAGACTTACTTCAAAAAAAGTTAAGCTAAATAATTATTATTAGGCTATAAAATAAAATCTTTCGAAGTAAGAAGTATCACCTAAGTTTCACGACATAGAACACTGGTTCTGTTCTATGTCGTGAAACTTAGGTACCTTTAGGTAACTTTTGGTAACTGGTTCATGTGTATAACCTCATCTATTGCAAAGCATCACGTTGAATCGTAATTCGATGTGTGGATACTCATGTGCACGGGCAAAATGTAATTCAATAAGGAAAAGAGATAGAATCAAAGTATTTTAAATTACCAAATTCGAATTAGTATAGAAATAGGTTTACGAAATCATTATGAAAGATAGATCAAAAGTAAGTTATACCAGATGTACAAGCTTAAATCCGCTGTTTTTCGGTAAAAAAAAAACCATGGCTCGTAAACGTATGGAAATGGCTTGTTGAGTAGCACCTAACTGTTCGGCAAGCATTTTTTGCTGGGTGCCGTCCTCATCCAAAAGAACCTGCAAATCATGGTCCTCAACTTTTCTGGGTCTATTTTCACGCTTCTTGTCACTCAAGTCAAAATGGCCTTCTTTGAACAGACAAAACCAGTCTCTGCAAGTGGTTTCCGATAGCGCACTGTCACCATAAGCCTCCACAAGCATTCTATGCCACTCAGCAGCAGTTTTCTTTAAATTGAAGTAGAAAAGTAGAGCTTCCCGCATATGCTCTTTGACTGGCACGAAATTAGACATGATTATACGAGGAAAAATGTATGTTGTTGTATGAAAACACTGATGATGTTTACTAATTGATGTAAACAGGTGTCGAACTCATAAAAAAAAAGGATGCACAGTCGATAATAGCTCAATGTGCTCACTAACGCCATCTACGAGCAAACAGCGGATTTAAGCTTGTACACCGGGTATATAGCAATAGGCGACAGAAGTTAGGAAACAAACTAGAACATAAACATTGCGGGTTATCTCTCTGACTCAGCACTCGAAAAATTCAACCAGCTGCTCTCATTAGCTCTCAGCTCAGCCACCTGCACAAAGGTATGCAAGCAATCAAACTATAGCCCATACACACTAGCCGACATTGAATTGCTAGTAAGACAGAAAAGAAGACTCCGAAGACAATGGCAAGAATTCAGATCACCGAATCTGAAAACACAGCTACAGCACTGCACTCGAAAGTTAAAGCAAGCCTTAAAAAATAAAAACAACAAAGAGTTAGAAGAGCACATAGCGAAATTAACACCTGGTGAAGCGTCAGACTACTCTTTGTGGAAATCAGCAAAAAACTCAAATCGGCCAATTCTCACTGATTCCCCCATCCGTTTGAGTGACGGTAATTGGGCTAGAAGCAACTGTGAGAAGGGTTTGGCTTTTGCAAACCACCTAAAAAGTGTGTTTACACCCAATCCACCCTCTTCACAGTCCTCATGACCAAAATTAACTTCTCAACCTTGCTCAATAACACTCAAAATTAAAAAAAGGATATATTCAAAGCAATTTATAAAGATTTAAACCCAAAAAAATCACCTGGTCCAGATAAAATTACCGGTAAAATGATAAAGGAGCTACCTCCGGCTTCAGTAATTCATCTGATGCACATTTTCAATGCTATCCTTCGTATTAAACACTATCCCAAATGCTGGAAAACTTCAAAAATTATTATGATAGCAAAACCAGGAAAAGACCCTACCAAAGTTGCATCGTACAGACTTATCAGCCTCCTGCCCCTACTCTCTAAAGTATTCGAAAAGCTACTTGTCATGAATATAACTCCATTTATTAATCTCAACCAACTGATTCCTCAACATCAGTTTGGATTTAGAAAACAGCACGGCACAATAGAACAAGTCCACCGCATTGTATCTCTAATAAGGAACACTTTTAAAGAAAAAAAGTATTGCTCAGCTGTCTTTCTTGATATCACTCAAGCTTTCGATAAAGTATGGAACGATGGCCTTTTTTACAAACTCAAACTATTACTGCCTGCAAATGTCTCCTCATTGCTTAGTAGCTACCTCACGAAAAGACAATTTCTCTTACATCACAAGGATTACACAACAAATCCATTGGATATTCACGCTGGCGTTCCTCAGGGAAGCGTTTTGGGCCCCTTACTGTATCTCTTATACACTACAGATATGCCCAGCAATAACTATACATTTATATCGACCTTTGCAGATGATACGGCAATATTGTGCTCTCGCTCTAACCCCATAGAAGCTACTAAACTCCTGCAAACTCATATCGATTCTCTCGGAATCTGGCTAGCAAAATGGCGTATAAAAGTCAATGAATCAAAGAGCGTACATGTAACCTTCACTCTAAGGCCCGATGCATGTCCCCCACTTAAAATTAATTAATTAATCAGTTCCACAATGTTCCTCAACAAAGTACTTGGGTATTCACCTCGACAGAAGGCTGACAAGGAAAAATCACATAGAGGCAAAGAAAACCCAGATCAAGCTTAAAATTAATCAGTTATGGTGGCTGATACACAAAAGATCAAAGTTGAATCTCGAATACAAAGTGCTATTATATAAAGCAATCCTGAAGCCAATCTGGACTTATGGTATTCAGTTTTGGGGCACCGCATCTCCCTCAAATATCGAAAAATTGCAGCGAATACAATCCAAGTGTCTGCGAATTTTTGTAAACGCGCCTTGGTATATGAGGAACGTTAACATCCATCGAGATTTAAATGTATCCACAATTTCTGAGGAAGTTGCAATGTCTTGCAGAAGCTACATTCAAAAATTACACAGTCATCCGAATCCCCTTGCTAGGCAATTGTTGCTGAGCACTGGCCATCGGCGAGTAAAAAGAAAAGACACACTGAATATGCTGTGAAATTGCTATACCTCGTGACTCAACAAATTGTGATGGAACGTTGGGAATATCACATAATTTTATTTAGTTTGTAAGATTTGATTACTTATTGTTAGTTTCTAAGTAATTTTAGAAAGATCCAATAAAAAATGCTTGTTAAAAAAAAAAAAACATTTAACAAAAGCACATGTCCGACAGTTACACTAAATAATGTCGCCATAACTCATACAAATGAAGTCACCTACCTAGGGATACACTTAGATAGACGGCTTACATGGCGCAAGCACATCGAAGCAAAAAGAACTCAAATGAAATTAAAAGCTTCTTGTCTGCACTGGCTCATCAATTTCAGATCACCATTAAACTTGAAATACAAGGTCCTACTGTACAACAGCATAATAAAGCCAATTTGGAGTTACGGAATTCAATTATGGGGGAACACTAGTAATAGCAATATTGAAATCATACAGAGATCTTAGTCTAAAATGTTAAGGATGATAACTGGTGCACCATGGTATATTAGAAATGAATGTATACACAATGACTTAAATATCCCAATGGTAGAAATTGAAGTTAAAAACACTAGACAAAAATATACTAGAAGATTACAAAGTCATCCAAACACAGTGGCAAGAACCTTGCTCAATACCTGCTATACTTCGCGCCTTCGAAGAAAGGACCTGCCAGCCTTCCAATAAAAAGAAGAGCATCGTACAAAAAACATTGCTCTAGATAATAAGGAGCTACTGTTGTTGAATTAGATTAAGATTTTAAAACTTATTGTTAGATTCTTTAGGAATAGATTCAATAAATAAAGAAAATGTATAATAAAAAAAAAACATGAGATCGAGCTCCTCAGCTCTTTAATCTTTATCTTGTAGCATTCTATTGTTGGATCTTTAATTCTCTCGTCAAACATTTGATTGCCTCTATCTTTAAGTTTCTTCCCATTTAGTATTGCTACGGTGGCTGCTGCACAATATATCAAACTATGAAATTCACAAATAATTATGATTAGTTGTAGTTCGCTTGGTAAGATTTGTGTGTTTAGTATATTCAAGATCACAGATAGTTGTTTTGACGTTTAGTCTAGGTATTACAGGTCTATCTAGGGGTGACAAATCCCAGTTTTTTGCTTCTCAAATTGATCCTGTATTTGTAATGTATCAGCATCACTTACAGTTTCTAGTTTTCTGGTGCTGTTACGTTAATTTCCTGGGTTACACAATTTTCTCTATTAGTTCGCATATCTATGTCGCTTCTGGTATTTCGGATTTGTACTTCTACTGATGCTTTAATATTATTACGCATAGGTTTTGGGACTAAGTTATTTCGATGTATTACTCTAACTTGATCTGATATTCTTTGCTCGGTTACATCATGTTCAGGACATTCTGTTACAAAAAGGCGTCGTAATTTTGTGCGGTAGTTCTACATTTGTTACTAAATAATAAAGGAACAATAAAGTTTCATTTGCTTCACGTGTCCATCTTCTGCACTGAATACGGTTTCCTGGAGTGAGGGCTACATCTCTCGAGGCCTGCTTTTCACTTTGTCGAGGATTAAGGGTAATATCGCATGATCCCCTAATTTCGTCGTTTATTATTATTATTATTATCATCTTTTATTAGTATATCATTTTTGCTGGAATCCATGTGCCCGGGTCAAGAAAAAGGTTCAGGTTTTGTTGTTTTTGGTATTTATTTCAAGATAATGTTTCACTCATGATGGTGGCAGCTTTTATCAATATTGCTTTTTGCATTTGTGTTATAATTTTGGTTTTTGTGTTAATTTATTTTTTTTATCAAAGTTACAGTTTCTTTGGTGATTGTTCTCATTGCTTCTATTACGATTGGAAGTATTTCGATTTTATCCAGGTTTTGTGTATTTTTCATGTATTGAGCGAAATGTATTATTGGATGTTCTTTTCGTATGGAACTGCAAAGTCGATTATTTGATCAGATATTTTAGTTTTGTTGATTATTATTATGTCCGGTCTGTTTGGTAAAGAAGTGGTTGTTGGTGAGTTGGTATTTGAAGTAGAAGGTGGTTTCTTCATCTAAGAGGTGTGATCAAAAAGCAAGGTGACTTTTTGAATTTCGCGGGCTCCGTACATTGAAATTACAAATTTTTTGTTGTTGTGTTTGTACACTCGTTAAGATCATATGTTCATAGTTTCCACTATATAGCATTTTTTGTTTGTTTGTGAGGGGTGATTAAGGTTCGAAGTGTTTGGTGTGCTCTGCGATTTTCTGCTGTCTGTATGTTCTGATGGAACATAAAGTTTGCATTAAATTTTCTATAAAAAATAGAATCAAGTGCTTTAAAACTCTTGAAATGTTGACAGTGGCATACGGTGAGTCTACTCTGAGGCTATATATGTCACAACTTATGACACGAAGTGGGAGACATTCCGATTCAGGATGGCGGTGAATAAAGTTATACATAGGTAAATTATCTGAGTGAAGATGGTTTAGAAAAACCTACCGAAGAACTCTTGGTTCAATTAAACTAGCTTGAAAATATTTTTAACGGAATTAATAGAAATTGGTTGCTCATAACAAATAATTTTATACAAAAACATATTGAGCAATCTTTCAGTATTATTAGCAATATAGAGGTAAAGGAATTGTTCTTCCGGGAAAGGATGTTCTTCAAGATTTGAAAACTAAACAAAGAAATTGAAGAAGCCGCTCACAAGAAAAAAGAATATTCACTAAAATATTAAATTAGTTTGTATTAATTCTTTTTAATTCTTAATTAATACTTTTTTTAATTGTTGATATAATTATTTAATTCTTTTTGTATATTCATACATGTATACATATGTGCACAATAAAACTTGTAATGAAAATACGAAACCACTTCGCCTTTACTTACATATTTTCATCCACAGCTTTTCCACTTAGGCAACTTCTGGTTACTTGTGGTTACATATTTTTTTTTCGGTATTTACTTGTTTTTTTCTAATATTTTCCATAATAAAGTAATGAATATTATTTATTTTACAATTGTATATAAATGTTCGCAGTTTTATTTAGCTTTTGTATGTGATTTTGACACTTTTTATTTGCCTACTATTCGTACTGTTTCATTTATGACCTTACAGGGCGCAATCTTTATTTCTACCATTCTTGATTTACACCAATACCGGCCACATGAATATTAAAACATTTGCATTAGTGTGTGTGTACGTACTTCTACAGTGGCTTTATAAAAACTTATGGTAAGCAAGCATCGCAGCACATTGACATTTATGTTTGTGTTCACCGTTACTTTCAAACATGCGCAACAGTCTCGTTTCGTCAAAATTTACACACCAACTGAGAAGTGAAAGCATAACATCGTGCTTACACATCGTTATTGTTGGTGTGAAAACACGAAGGCAAAATACACATAGCAAGTGCAGTTGCTCTCTCTCTCTCTCTCTCTCTCTCTCTCTCTCTATTTGAAAACACACACACACTATCTATTGCCATGAACCATTGAATCATGATCTATTGCTTGGTATCGTACATACATTGCTTTCTTTCGAATTCACCCTTTTTCTATGCTATATATTCCTTCCTACTCATGTAACGAAATTTTCTTTAAAATTTCACACTCCATAAGCGTTATCTAAGAAGACTTACTTCAAAAAAAGTTAAGCTAAATAATTATTATTAGGCTATAAAATAAAATCTTTCGAAGTAAGAAGTATCACCTAAGTTTCACGACATAGAACACTGGTTCTGTTCTATGTCGTGAAACTTAGGTACCTTTAGGTAACTTTTGGTAACTGGTTCATGTGTATAACCTCATCTATTGCAAAGCATCACGTTGAATCGTAATTCGATGTGTGGATACTCATGTGCACGGGCAAAATGTAATTCAATAAGGAAAAGAGATAGAATCAAAGTATTTTAAATTACCAAATTCGAATTAGTATAGAAATAGGTTTACGAAATCATTATGAAAGATAGATCAAAAGTAAGTTATACCAGATGTACAAGCTTAAATCCGCTGTTTTTCGGTAAAAAAAAAACCATGGCTCGTAAACGTATGGAAATGGCTTGTTGAGTAGCACCTAACTGTTCGGCAAGCATTTTTTGCTGGGTGCCGTCCTCATCCAAAAGAGCCTGCAAATCATGGTCCTCAACTTTTCTGGGTCTATTTTCACGCTTCTTGTCACTCAAGTCAAAATGGCCTTCTTTGAACAGACAAAACCAGTCTCTGCAAGTGGTTTCCGATAGCGCACTGTCACCATAAGCCTCCACAAGCATTCTATGCCACTCAGCAGCAGTTTTCTTTAAATTGAAGTAGAAAAGTAGAGCTTCCCGCATATGCTCTTTGACTGGCACGAAATTAGACATGATTATACGAGGAAAAATGTATGTTGTTGTATGAAAACACTGATGATGTTTACTAATTGATGTAAACAGGTGTCGAACTCATAAAAAAAAAGGATGCACAGTCGATAATAGCTCAATGTGCTCACTAACGCCATCTACGAGCAAACAGCGGATTTAAGCTTGTACACCGGGTATATAGCAATAGGCGACAGAAGTTAGGAAACAAACTAGAACATAAACATTTCGGGTTATCTCTCTGTCTTCCAAAATCTTGGATGAGAATATGCACAGCCGAATAATGCAGAAAATGTGATTATTGCAACAGAAGGAAATTTCAACGTTGTTACTATGTGTGAAACACCTATGCATTTTCATAGTTCATCTTTTTCTTGAGAAAGATAAATTAATATACAAAACCCACAAAAAACGTTTGACTTAAATTAAGATTATAAAACTTTGTAAAACATAACAGTTACAAATATTATATAACAAAAATCTGATTTATAAGAATATACTAGAATAAATAATAAGATTAATTGTAATAATGAGAAAACAAAGAGTTTTAGAGTTTGTAGAATATAATTTTAGTTATATTACTGGTAATCTCGCTGTCTGGAGCATAGGAGCACGATGATACGGTGGAAATATAACTTCTCCAGCAAATCTTAGACTGACCGGAAAAGACTTAGACAACGATGTTAACGTAGACCAAAGAGCTAGTCGATTGAAGTCACATATACCGAAGTTCCAATATCTATTGAACCAAGTGGTGCAACTTAAAAAAGAGTCAGCTGAATAAGCAGCAATGTCATGAAATTCTTGAATTGTTTAGTATAACAACAACAATACACAGATTGTACATACAAGACTCATGTGTTATGTTTTTATACCGGATGATGAACCCCTATTGTTGACTCAGTTGTTGCGCATTTGACGCTGGGATATAGGGCGTCACATCAACGATATTTCTTAGTAGTGCTGCATACAACAAATCACACTGCAAGATGTTATTCGTCCATTGAATAGGGTATGTCGGGTATGTCGAGATAAAATGTACATACCAGACATAACACGTGTGCTGAGCTTGTCTCTATTTTGTAAATGATGCTGAAGTATAAACATTGCAAAGATAAGCACCTGATAAGCAGATCGACAGTTACACGAGCACAGAAGAAATAGATATAAAAGTTAAAATATGTAATATGAGCACAATATATACAAGTATATCATAATTAACCATTAAAAAGTGATAGATAGATAATTTGTAACTCAACTAGCTTGAAAAACAAATTTGTAGAAGAAAAACCGATCAATCTTACACATTGATAATTTTTCCTTACTATAAAGGGGGAGGGATATTGTGAGTTAAAATATGGACGCATAACTATTGCAACATATTTTAGCTCACGGCGTTTAAAAATCACCCTATATTCACCCATACACAAAACACGCGCAATAAAGTTATTACTGCACAATTGCTTTAGTAAGCATAATTCAAAATTAAATCATACCAAAATAAAAAACAAAAGTATTACCGAAGTGCACTGACTTTCGTTACTGCACAATATTTGTAGCAAGCATAATTAAAAATGAAATAAAACAAATAGAGTAGAATAAATAAAATAAATAAGTAAACAATAATAATAACAACAATAACTTTATGCAAAAAATGCTAATTATGCAATTACCTATAATACAGCTAGTAGATCAAGCATAAGCAATGGCCAAAACAAGAAAATAAGAAGAAACGAATGAATACGTTAAATTGTATTAATGCAATCTAACATATTTACATTGCGTATGAATATTGAATGCCTGAGTATAGATCAATATAGACAACATACATATGTATCTAAGAATTATTTATAAACAACCATTACAATAGTCTAAAGTCTGAGTCTTGTTTTAATTTGTAAAGTGTTAGCGTGTAAGCAATTGTAAAATACTGAGATCTTTACGAGGCCCTCCAATGTTAGTGTAAAAGTATATTAATGTAAAAGTACGGTATGGAATTTAAAACAAAGTATAAAATAAACACCAAGATAACACTCTGAAATAAGGCTTATCTAATAAATGACTGAATAGAGCGTGAGTATATTCTAGTAACTCTATTTTTCAGGTAACCAGTATTGAAGTTCCGAAAGGACACTCAACACTTAGGGAATTGGGTTCGTCGGTACCTCCCGATTCAAGTGTCGTTGTAGTAGATACATTCGTCGCAAGCAAAAACCAACGTCCTCCCAGTTCATGTGCTGGTGGGTCTAGACTAGATTTGTGTGGCTTCAACAATGAAACCACGGAATATACTCCTGGGCCTTTAAGAGGGTCTAAACCAGGAATGGGGATTGATTCACTTGGTAGGTGGGTTTTTGGTAAAAGGGGTATTGTCTAAAGGCTAGGAGTTTAGTCGTTAGATAACGCTAAGTGATGTGGTGGAAATAGTATACAACACCATCAAGCCATAATTCTTTGAGTAGAATTTTCGCTTGATTTATTACAGACCATCCTGTCGGGTCAAAAGTTCCGACAGATGAGAGAACATGTCGTGGCAGCATTTTTTTTCCAATTGAATACCCACAAACTTTATCCGAGGCTAGTGTTGTGCCCTTTTTTCTGACACCGTAATCTTTGCTTAGATATCTTATAGTTTAGGACTTACCCTTTTGCTATTCTCTTGCTGCTTCCTGCTTCCTAAATTCTACTTCCCCACACAATTAAAAAATAAATATGTGGCACATAAAGCCCCAAAGGGCTCATTGGCCGAGCTTCTCTTCCATTACTGTTGTGCGTCTTAAATTTTGGACAATATTAGAAGGGACCTACTTATTTTGGCGGTTCCGAACGGCAGAACACTTGTGACATCACTTTTTCTGAGCTTTGTCACAGAGTTCTTTAAGAAGCTTTTTCATGGCAAGTTGTTACTGTCAGAAGAATTGCCAATTGCTTGCCGACAGGTGGGTACCGTTCGAAAGAAAAATCTTATCGATATTAAATTTGTTATGCATCAGCCGGGGATTGAACCACGACCTACAGATCAAAAGGCGAATACACTAACCACTGAGCTACGGCACCCACACAATTATTTTCACAATTATTAAGTTTTTGTTTTTCACGGTATAGTTTTATTGGTCCAAAGGTTTTTCTTTCACAGTGCGTTTTTTAGGGAATACACATAATACAAGATTCTTTACAATTCAACTTTTGTTTTTAGGATGTAAAATCTTTTACAATATACACTTGATAACTAACTCGTTCTTCGAGTTATCTTATTTAACTCGATTCACTAACTTTCTGACTGCCTCCATTTCAGGCCTAGTCTTAGTTTATATAGCCTAAAATATATATCATAATTTACAATTTAACCCCATTTTGGTATAAAAGAATTTCTGAAGAAATATCAATTTTTTAAGTAGGTTAATTCATTGAAATTTCTTCAGTAGGTCATATTTATATCTTATTTTTAGTAAATCATCATTATTATTTGTAGTTAATACTTCATGTTGTAAATATTGTGCATGCGTTCAATATTATGTATGCCTGGTTGTTTCTTATTTTGTTTTTATTTTCGGCTTTTGTTTTCTATTCACTATGTATGGTTGTTGAATTATTTCATAATCATATAGCGAGGTACGATGACCCGTTGGTTCTTTTTTATTTATTGTTTATTATTTTATTTATTTATTTATTTATTTTTTTTTAACAAGCTTTTTTATTGGATCTTTCTAAAATTACTTAGAAACTAACAATAAGTAATCAAATCTTATAAACTAACTAAAATTATGTATAGCAATTTCACAGCATATTCAGTGTGTCTTTTCTTTTTAATCGACGATGCTCCGTGCTCAGCAACAATTGCCTAGCAAGGGGATTCGGATGATTGTGTAATTTTTGAATGTAGCTTCTGCAGGACATTGCAACTTCCTCAGAAATTGTGGGTACATTTAAATCTCGATGGATATTAGCGTTCCTCATATATCAAGGCGCGTTTACAATAATTCGCAGACACTTGGATTGTATTCGCTGCAATTTTTCGATAATAGAGGGAGATGCGGTGCCCCAAAACTGAATACTATAAGTCCAAATTGGCTTCAGGATTGCTTTATATAATAGCACTTTGTATTCAAGATTCAACTTTGATCTTTTGTGTAACAGCCACCATAACTGATTCATTTTAAGCTTGATCTGAGTTTTCTTTGCCTCTATGTGATTTTTCCATGTCAGCCTTCTGTCGAGGTGAATACCCAAGTACATTGTGGAACTGATTGGCCATTAATATTAAGTGGGGGACATGTATCTAGCCTTAGCGTGAAAGTTACATGTACGCTCTTTGATTCATTGACTTTTATACGCCATTTTGCTAGCCAGATTTCTAGAGAATCGACATGAATCTGCAGGAGTTTAATAGCTTCTATGGGGTTTGAGCGAGAGCACAATATTGCCGTATCATCAGCAAAGGTCGATATAAATGTATAGTTATTGTTGGGCATATCTGAAGTGTATAAGAGATACAGTAAGGGGCCCAAAACTCTTCCTTGAGGAGCGCCAGCGTGAATATCCAATGGATTTGTTGTGTAATCCTTATGATGTACGAGAAATTGTCTTTTCGAGAGGTAGCTACTAAGCAATGAGGAGACATTTGCAGGCAGTAATAGTTTGAGTTTGTAAATAAGGCCATCGTGCCATACTTTATCGAAAGCTTGAGTGATATCAAGAAAGACAGCTGAGCAATACTTTTTTTCTTCAAAAGTGTTCCTTATCAGAGTTACAATACGGTGGACTTGTTCTATTGTGCCGTGCTGTTTTCTAAATCCAAACTGATGTTGAGGAATCAATTGGTTGAGATTAATAAATGGAGTTATATTCATGACAAGTAGCTTTTAGAATACTTTAGAGAGTAGAGGCAGGAGGCTGATAGGTCTGTACGATGAAACTTTTGTAGGGTCTTTTCCTGGTTTTGCTATCATAATAATTTTTGAATTTTTCCAGCATTTGGGATAGTGTTTAATACGAAGGATAGCAATGTGCATCAGATGAATTACTGAAGCTGGAGGTAGCTCTTTTATTATTTTACCGGTAATTTTATCTGGACCAGGTGATTTTTTTGGGTTTAAATCTTTATAAATTGCTTTGAATGTGTCCTTTTTTTTTAATTTTGAGCGTTATTGAGCAAGGTTGAGAAGTTAATTTTGGTAATGAGTACCTTAAAGAGGGTGGATTGGGTGTAAACACACTTTTTAGGTGGTTTGCAAAAGCCAAACCCTTCTCACAGTTGCTTCTAGCCCAATTACCGTCACACAAACGGATGGATGAATCAGTGAGAATTGGCCGATTTGAGTTTTTTGCTGATTTCCACAAAGAGTAGTCTGACGCTTCACCAGGTGTTAATTTCGCTATGTGCTCTTCTAACTCTTTGTTGTTTTTATTTTTTAAGGCTTGCTTTAACTTTCGAGTCAGTGCTGTAGCTGTGTTTTCAGATTCGGTGATCTGAATTCTTGCCATTGTCTTCGGAGTCTTCTTTTCTGTCTTACTAGCAATTCAATGTCGGCTGGTGTGTATGGGCTATAGTTTGATTGCTTGCATACCTTTGTGCAGGTGGCTGAGCTAAGAGCTAATGAGAGCAGCTGGTTGAATTTTTCGAGTGCTGAGTCTACATCGTGTCCATTTCTTAATACAGTACTTAGAGGAAGATGGGAATTTATATATTTCTTGAATTTTAACCAGTCTATTTTCTTTCTAACGCAATTGCCTTGGGGGCTTGGTGATTTTATAGATATTACCGTGGGTGAGTGGTCAGATGATAGATAATAATTACACTCTGTGAAGATATTTTCCATCTGCAAACCTTTGGCGACTCCAAAGTCTATGAGATCGGGTATTTTCCTCTGTCCGTCGGCCAATATGTCGGTTGACCATTTGAAATAACATCGTAGCCGTGGTTAGTGATGATTGAACATAGTCTTCTGCCTTTTGGAGTTATTAAGCGGGAGCCCCAGTGAGTGTGTTTGGCGTTGAAATCGCCAGCAACCAAGAATTTGCTACCAAGAGTAGAGAAAAATTCTTTATATTGCTGTTCGGTAATACTGTATCTCGGGGGACAGTATATCGCAGATATTACTAGCTTAGAGATGTATTCTTCCAGACATATAGATGTTGCTTGCAAGTAGACGCTACTGAAATCTTCGAGAACATGATGTTTTATTCTGCTTTTTATTAATATGGCAGTTCCTCCGCGTGCCTTACCATGCGGATGATTTGTGGTGTACAGTTTGTAATATGGTATTTGGTAGCAATTTTTGTCAGTGAAATGGGTCTCAGATATCATCATTATGTCGATCTGGCTGGATTCAAGGAATTGAATTAGCTCCAAACGGTGCTGGCTTAAGCCGTTGGCGTTCCAGTGGCATATTTTGAGACAACTCATGGGCTGGATAGCAATGTTTGGAGTAACATCGATTGATTTTTCATCATTTCTTGCATCATTGTTTGCATTGAGTTCATGAATTGGTTCATATTCTGAATTAATGTTTAAAGCAAATGTTCAAGGGTATTTGGCTGTTGGGTGGGCAGTGAGTGTTTCTGCTCATTATTTACATTGCTTTGTTGGTGTGGGTTTTGTTTTAACACGCTAGCGTATGAATTGGTTTGATTCTTGTTTGGGATTGCAGAGAAGAATTGTGTTGCATCAATATTTTGTCTCTTACTTGAGTTGGCTATCTGAGTTTGCTCAACTCAGATAGCCAAAAATTTAGCTTTAGGGTTGTATATACTGGGCAACCTCTGTAATTTGCGGTGTGATTACCTCCACAATTGCTAGCATCGCCTATAGATTTTGGGCATATGTTTGCTTTATGGAGATCTCCACAAATCACACAAACAGCTGGCAGGGTACAATATGTCTTAGTATGTCCATATTCTTGGCAGTTACTGCACTGAGGAGGTCCAGTTCTCTTATGGGGTTCTTCGATTGTGATTTTGCGATGCAATAAATATCGAATTTTATATATGGGGTGTACTTCACCTCTTTTTAGGGGTTTTGTTTCAGGCTGAAGCTCAATACGATATAACGGTTGAGGTATATTGCTCTTGTTGAGAATGTTGAATACTGTTTTGGCTTGAAACCCTTCTTCCTGAAGGGCAAGTTTAATTTCATTAATATCAACGTTGGATTCGACGCCTTTGAGTACAACGATTAAGCCCTTACTACTTTTAAGCTGATATGTGTAGTAATTCTTTTTTACAGCATCAAATTCCGCAATTACCTTCCGATAATGAATTTCGCTGTAGATTTGCACTTTCGTTTCCTCAATTTGGTCTTTGCGAATAGGAACAACGTGGAAATTCTTTGGTCCTATAAGACTTGTAATTCTAGAAATCAACTTATCTGAGTTGCGTTCTCTGGGTGGGGATTTGAAATTTTTCTTGGAGATAATATTTTCGTCACTTTCATCACCTGAAAGCAGAGCGTATCTATTTTCCGAACTAATAGGGGCAGTGTTCTGCTTTTGAATTTTTGTTGAATCCATTTGTTTTGAATTTTGTGGACTTCTTTTTCGCTTTACTACAGTAATGTAGCGATCAATTCCAGTTTGAACAGCAACTGGTTCTTTATTAGTCATCGCACTAGTTGCTTTAACTACTGGTTCATGCACTTCAGTAGAAAGGCCGTTATTTGTTTGCTTTGATGTTGTAGCTGTTGGTGTTACAGCAGGAGAAGCACACTCCACGGTATAGAGGGAGATAGTATATCACGAGAGAACAAATTATTTTTTTTGTCTGTATTTATTGTTGTTGCAAATTTTGATGTAGTGTTAGAGTGAGGAATATGTGCAGGTAAAAGATTTGCACTGTTACTTTCCCTTGTGGAGTGTGTATCAACTGATTTTTTTGATAATGCAATTATCTCGGGTGATTGCAAATTATTGTTTACACACACGTTAACAGACGATTGCCGTTGCCGGAGAGGAGAGCGCTGAACACTCATATTACAAACAAAATGTTTGCAAACGATATTATTATTTTTTTTCTTTGATTTTATTGTTCTTTTTGCTTATTTGTATAAGCAATAAAAAATCACAGAAATAACTCCTTGAGTTTACTTAGCGTCTTTTCGCAATTTTTTTTATTTTTTGTTTTTTACCGAAATCAATCACTTTTCCGACTCTATCAAAGGAGAGATGCGAAACACGTCCACTCTTATTGGTGACTTTCACTTTATTTATTGTTTATTCAATCAGCCCGATTCTGAATATTCCCGGGGAATTTTTCCCCGGGAATTTGATCTTTCCCGAGAATAAATTCCTCCTATTCTAAACAATCAGGGAACAGAATAAAAAGGGAAAGAGAATTTCGAATTTTCGAAGACAGCTGTTTTACTTATTGTGGTTTGTTTTGAATAAGAAGTGCAATTTATTTGTTACATTTTAACAATAATTCTAAATAAATAAATATAAAAACAATTGTGTACAAGCTATAAAAAAATTATGTATAGCACAGCATTTAGATTGCTAGCAGAGGAGCAGCAGCGGCAAATCTGCTTGAACTGCCAGATACATTGTAATTATAACAAGTTACTTTTATATGTGTTTATTATATTAATTATTCATTTTCAAAGATTTGAAAATGAATAATTAATATTCATTGTTGTTGTTAATATTTGTTAATATTTGTTAATTTTCAATAAATGTCATCACATTTTCCCTTTTATTTACATTCGGAATGCCTACTTTTTTCCCAGGGAGGAAATTCCCGATTTCGAAGTTCGTTTAGAATTGGAGGAAAGGGAAAAAGGAAAAACTCCCGGGGAATTTATATTCAGAATACAAGAATAGGGAAAAGAGGAAAAATTCCCGGGGAATTGTTATTCAGAATCCGGCTGAATATTTTTCTTCTTCTTCGTTCTTTATTTTGCATGATTGTGAAATTGTTCAACAATCATACAGTGAGGTACGATGACGCTGACCACGCATTTTTATAAATATACTACAACCCATTTTAGCCAATGATAATTACTTATGCATAGTGTGTTGATTATCATTAATTAATGGTTACAGTAAATACACCTAATAACATAACATAACGATAATAATAATATTACTATAACATTTGTGAGTGCCGTAGCTCAGTGGTTAGTGTGTTCGCCTTCTGATCTGTAGGTCGTGGTTCAATCCCCGGCTGATGCATAACAAACTTAATATCGATAAGATTTTTCTTTCGAACGGTACCCACCTGTCGGCAAGCAATTGGCAATTCTTCTGACAGTAACAACTTGCCATGAAAAAGCTTCTTAAAGAACTCTGTGACAAAGCTCAGAAAAAGTGATGTCACAAGTGTTCTGCCGTTCGGAACCGGCTAAAATAAGTAGGTCCCTTCTAATATTGTCCAAAATTTAAGACGCACAACAGTAATGGAAGAGAAGCTCGGCCAATGAGCCCTTTAGGGCTTTAAGTGCCACATATTTATTTTTTTTTATTTTTTTATAACATTTGTAGTGAGTCAAAACGCATAAATTAGATGAGCATTATTTTGACTCACAACATCCCTCCACCCATTATGAAGAAAAAATTATCAATTTGAAAGATTGATAGTTTTTTCTTCTACAATTTAATTTTATAAACTATTTAAAAAACCCCTTTTTTTCTATATATATTTTTTGTATATACTGTGTATTTTGTTTTAAATTCTCGCGCGTTCTGCTGGCAATCCACTATCTCCGTCGATTATCTGTTGTATATCTGGTCTAGGTGAGCTGTTGGATGAAAATGTAGGCGACGTTTAACTTTTGCCCCTGATGCTGGAATCACTTTAAGGTTTCGAGGGGGTTCATTAGGAACGTTGATTGTACTGGAGCTGATATACTTGGTTGATGTCTTGGTGTTGAACTTACTTGCTTAGTGCAGCAGCATGCGAATTTAAAAATTAACATTGCAATGGTTATCACGATTGTTATTGTAGCCCAAGCGTAAATCATCGTTGTCCATAAATTTTTTTAGTTCTCATGAAGATACTGCGTTCTCACGTAGCCTTCTTTTACTGTTTGCCTATATTTAGAATGTTCTGCCGTTATCAATGGTTTTATCATTTTTTCGAATGCATTAGTGCTTAGCGGTTTCCAAGTTTCCTTTAAGTTTTTTATGAGTAACGAATGATCAACTCTTCTTGTTGGTATTGTATAGTTTTGTGAAGGCCCCGACTCGAATGGTAGTATAATTTCTCCATTGGAAATATCACAGCCATTTTTAGAAAACACAGGCCTTGAACGGTGAATGGTTCATTGCCATTTTCGCAAGTTTCATCGACTGCCACCGGGTTACTGAACTTAAAGAGCCATCTATTTACTGATTCTGTTTTCACCAATTCTTGCTGGTACAACTACATGGTCACATCCTTTCCCCATAGTTGGTTGTCGTTACATTAAGCGTACCTCACAACTTGGGTTTGCATATGTCATCGTCTTGTCCGGTTGTTTGCAGAGGAAAGTGTTGTGATTATTCATACTTTTACACTTTTCTCTGTCCTCTTGCCTTAAACCCGCGTATTTAGTTTTGTCTGTTGATTCTGCTACGTAGTCATAATCGAGCTTCGTCACGACATCCCACTTAGTGTTTATGGATAACGGTATGTTGTATAGTTTGAATAGTGTATATTTTTCTTGATCCGGCATTGGTAGTTTCACAGTTACTCCTATTACATCCGACATTGCAAAGGCTCTAACTTTTATAGTTTTGTATAGATCAAAAGTTGTGCGGAACCAAAGGCTTTCCTTTCCAACGCCATTTTACTCATTATTTCGTTCATTTTCTCTTCTTGGATTAATGATGGGTGTAGAATGCCAAGAAATAAATCGTTTCTTATGGCCAGCTCTTTAGTTTGATTTGCTTGACTTATGAATTCGTCTAAAGCTATCGGTGCGAAGGTTGTTAGAATAGTCCATTATATGCTAAATGACCATGCGTTGCCTACATCCTCGTATAGTATTGCAGTTTCGTTGAGGTGGTTAATCTCCACTGGAAATGCTGCGATCGCCAAATGTAGATTTTCCAATAGAATATAGAAATAGTGCATCTTAACCCTGTTAACGACAGTTTTTTATAGGTTTCTAACGTTTTTGAAACGATTTTCTCGTAATATGATAATATCGTGTTTTTTTTATTTCTTTTATTTTTTTTTTTTTGTAAATTGATATATACATATTTATACTTATTTACAATTTTCAATAAGTTAACATTTATTTGTTTTTTATATTTCCATTCTTGTGGGTTTTTTTTTATAATTTTTCATGAAGTTGCTTTATTTAAAAAAAAATTGAGAATGGAACTAGGCATTTTTACGAATAATGCTGTTTATAGCAATTATTACTTTCCGTACGAACTTGGTCGTGTGTATAAATAGTGGGTATGTTGGCTTTTATTCATCAGTAGTAATTTATATCTTGTAAACAAAATATCAAGATTTACACAATTGATTGGGAAACTATAATCGTATTTTGACGCCTTGGAGCTGTTGAAGTCTGGGGAAGCTTCTGTGGAGCCAACGGACAGCGAGATAGTAGAAACGCTGAGGCATGAGTTGGGTGTAACCTACAAGGTTACACCCAATGATTTGAGGGGACTAACGGTCCCCCAAATCATTTATCATCAATTAACTCATATTAATGACGTGTGCTGGGATTACAGCGCTGAAATGGACTTGTGCCTACTACTAATACATCGAATGATCGGTGCCTACCGCGTTGAGTACTTGGTGACCATCACCAAGTTGCTCAACGCTGTGTAGGAAGAAGTTATTTGCGACGGATTTGATCTGACGCGATCGCCAATGTTCCTCCGGAACCTGGCGGATATAAAATGAAATAAATAAAGGTCGTTTACTTTTACTAAAATCAAAATGTTTTCTTCTCTTTTATTACTTGTAAATTGCAATTTAATCTGCTTATTGTGGGTATGTATTTGTATTCAGTACTACCAAGAATTGTTATTGCTGTGGCAGCCTGTAACCCAGTGTCAAATGCACGACAACTGAGTCAACCAAAGTTCACTATCTTGATAAAAAGAAACACATGAGTGTTGTATGTATACACTGCGTTTTGTTGTTATTATATTAAACAGTCCAAGTATTTCATGAGAATGCTGCTAATTCTGTTGACTTTATTTAACGCTGTACCACTTGGTTCAGGATATTGGAACTTATGTATATGTATGTAACTTCAACTCGATTACCTATTTGGTCTCTACTAACATTGCTGTATAAATCTTTTCCGGTGTGTCTAAATCTTGCTGTATAAGCTGTCTTTCTACTGTGTCAATAGTTCTGGAGACGTCGAGATTACCAGTAATAATACTTATTCTATTATTTTCTACAAACTCTAAAACTTTTACTTTTATTTTTCATAATTACGTCTACATAATAGTCGTAGTATATTCTTATAAATCAGACTTTTCTTCTAGAAAATTTGTAGTTGTTATGTTTTTACAAAGTTTTATAATTTTACTTTAAACGGTCTTTATGTATATTCTATATAATGTAATTTTTATTTATTAATTTATCTTTCTAAAATATAAAACTTGCATCGTTGTTTTACATATTGTATAATTTAAGAACAACGTTGCAATTCCCTTCTGTTGCAATAACCAACTTTTTCTGCACTATTCGATTGTGCATATTTTCATCTCAGACCGTGTAAGACGGAATGGTATATTATAAATTTAGGGATTAGCCGAATCAGACCACTTATATGGGTCCCTTTTCGTCCCTCAAATCGTGTGTTAATTATTTGTTCGGTTGCAGAATTCTTCTACTTCCTTCCTCATAATAACATCACGCGTTATTTCAAGCATCTCTTTGTGGGGTATGTTCCACATTTCGAGTTCATCAATAAATTGGCGACCCAGTGTGGACATCCTCCTGCTTGCCAATGCAGGACACTGGCACACTATGTGCGCCGCTGTCTCTGCCTCTTCCATGCATAATCTGCAAATATCAGCATCCTCCCCATCAACAAGACCCATCTTGCTGAGGTGGTACCTGAAATTGCCATGCCCAGTTATTAATGCAGTCAACCAGCTTAGAGTTATTCGTCCTAGACTGAGAGCCCTCCCCGATTCACTGCCCTTTGATAGCCTCAACGAAGCCTTTGCCTGTCTACAAGTAGATAAGTTCTCCCATCTCGTGAGATGAAGTTTCTTTATCCACTCTTCGACCTTTGCCTTCACCGTCTCGCTGCTGAGAGCAACTACTGGTTCCGGTCCATAAAATTCAGCTTCAGATCCTTGTCTAGCCAAGGAGTCTGCAGCTTCATTCTGTTCTATACCAATGTGTCCCTTCACCCACATAAGAGAAATCGCATTACTACGAGCACACCCATTAAGTTTCTGAACATATTCGAGCGCCAACTTAGAAGATACCGTAGGTTGTTGCAGCCGCCTGACCACCGCCTGGTTATCGAGTGCTAGCAAGATTTTCTTACCTTGCACCTTTCCATCCAGTAGATGGTCTAGCGCATGCATTAGACCTAGCATTTCTGCTTGGTATACCGATACGTATCTTCCCAGATTCAGAGTGCATACCAGTCCCAACTCTTTAGAGAAGATTCCAGCACCCGCTCTGCCATCCATTAATGAACCATCTGTAAAAATACTGATGTCATTTTCCTCACATACATCATGTGTGAGGCCGTCTTCAATGAGTGTTCTGTGTGACTTTTCAGTCAACTTCAGCCTACCCATTCCCTCCATTGGCATCTGCGCCTCCTTTACACTGCTATATAGCAGTGACAGGATGCCCCTGTGCCCCCTCTCTGTGCCGAATCCATACCAATTATTGGTTGTCTTCAGACGTAATGCTGTTAATGCCGCTGACTTCATAATATGCAAGTCCAACGGCAGCAGCCCGAGAAAGACTTCCAATGCTTCTACTGGGGTCGTCCGGATAGCTCCGGTAATCCCAATACAAGCCATTCTTTGTACCCTATCTAACTTGCTTTTCGCGGTCTTTTGGGTGACCTTAGGCCACCAGACCACAGCAGCATATGTTATTAAGGGTCTGACCATCGTTGTGTAGATCCAGTGCGCTGCTCTGGGAGTGATTCCCCACATGAGACCGAACACTCTCTTACACTGATGCAATACCCGCTTGCCCTTCTGAATCTTGTCATCGACGTGACTATTCCAAGTCAGCTTGTTATCCAGAATGACACCTAGATACTTTACTTCCTTGGATACGTTGATGTTCGATCCAAAAAGCCTAAGAGGGTCTATTGTTAGTCCAGTCCTCCTTTTAGTAAAGAGTACTTTTTCCGACTTACTAGCATTTACAGAGAGACCTTGTTCCGTGCACCATCCTTCAACCATTTTGAGTGCACCTCTCATGGTATCATAAATGGTGTCCAGGAACTTACCGCTCACCGTTACCGCTATGTCATCTGCATACCCGACGGTGTGATGCCTTTTGAGTCCAGAAGCTGAAGTAGGGAATCGACCGTGATGTTCCAAAGGATGGGCGATAATACTCCCCCCTGTGGACACCCTTTGACTACCCTACCTCTGAGTCTGTAACTCCCATTTTGAAAGTTTATTGCCCTTTTCCTCAGCATGCTGTCCACCCACCTTATAATGGTTGGGCTGACTTCACGAGAAGCAAGGGCCATCCTTAGCTTATCGAAACCAATCTTATCGAAGGCACCTTCTATATCCATAAAAGTAGACATAGATATCCCTCCACAAGACAGTTCCCTCTCCGCTACGCAAACGAGTTCGTGCAGGGCCGTTTCAGTGGATTTGCCAGCTCTGTACGCGTGCTGACACCTGCTCAGTGGTTTTGTCAGAAGCGTTGTCCTTTCCATGTAGTCCGCCAGTACTCCTTCCATACATTTAAGCAGAAAGGAGGTCAAGCTAACCGGCCGGAAAGATTTAGCCTCTGAGTAGTCCCTTTTTCCCGGCTTTGGAAGAAAGACAACCTTAGTCTCTCTCCATTGAGTCGGGATATATCCTGTAGCCAGGCAAGTAATAAATATTCCCAGAAGCCTGTCTACCAGAGCTTCTGCTCCCCACTGAAGTAGGGCTGGAAATATCCCATCTGTACCCGCTATTTTGAATGGAGAGAAACGCTTAATGGCGTTTATCACTCCATCTCTGGTGACTATCCTTTCAGCTTCCAATCTTTCATTCCTGTTGGCACCCTTGCGGGTGGCTTCCCAAGGATCTTCCGATCTAAAGCTTCCTGAAAAATGCACCTCCATCAGGTATTTCAGTGACTCTCCGATTGTCTCTGTAAAGGATCCATTCGTTTTGCGAATTAATCCCAACTTTGACATCGGGCCCTTTGATATGATCCTCTGTAATCTACATACATCGGTCATATCTTGCATATTTGAGCAAAATTCCCTCCACGTTTTCCTTTTACGGTTGCGTAGAGTCTTCTTCAGCTCCCTTTTCTTTGACTTGTAGTCGTCCCATGCGTTGGGGTCCCCTCTCATGTGACGATTAAAAGCCTTCCTTGTCTCCTTTTTCATGGATTCCAGTTCCCCATTCCACCATGGAGTGGGATCTCCTTCGTCCACTACCGTCAGAGGACATGAAGCTTCAAATGCTTTGATCATGGCTGAGCTGATAGCCCTCACCTGATACTCAACATCTGCAGTTGTTCTAGGTCTCTTAAACCTCCTTGGCAATAATTCCTCAAGAACTTCGCAGTACCTTGTACAATCCGTTCGTTTCGGTATCCTTACCATTCTACAGTCGTTCCTATGTCTTTTATCGGACGTAATCCCAAACTGAATGGCCCTGTGGTCCGACATGGTTAGTCTATCCACAACCCTCCAGTCCAAAATCCTATCCAACATTTTGACATTCGTCAGAGTAACATCAATAACCTCGCAACGACGTGCGTCGACAAAGGTCGGTTCTGTTCCCCTATTGGCAACTTGTAGACCAAATCTTTCTATAAATTCGAGTAGACACTCTCCTCTATAGTTTTCATTGCTGCTGCCCCACACAGAACTGTGCGCATTGGCATCGCAGCCTAAGATCAGACCAACCCCCTTACCATCACAGAATCTCACTAGAGCTTCCATCTCTCTCGAAGGTGGTTCGTCTGGAGAATCGTATGGAAGGTATGCTGATGCGATCATAAATGATCCCGCACCGTCACCTATTCTCACTACTGTGAGATCCGGTGAACACAAGTTAGACATTAGAATCGCACGTATCCCATGTCTAACTAAAATGCATGTCCTCAACTTCCCCTCTGTTTGTGGATAAAACAAAGTGGTCTTTTGTGCAGATAGGCCTTTGATCCTTCCATGAAGAATCCAGGGCTCCTGAACTAGTGCAATGTCAAGCTCATCCTCATCGAAGCTCCTCACCATCATTGCTGATGCTGCTTTGCTGTGGTGAATATTGAGTTGACACACATTTAGTGGTACCTGGCGCGGGCCCACCTCCCGCCCTGATGGCTTCTTCCTTGCAGAATCTGCCACTAGTCCCACGCCAGGAGCTGCGTCGCACCCCTCATACTGCATCCTTCTGGAATTTAACGACGGCCTGTTCAAGACCGCAGTTGAGTCTCCCCCTGCGATCCTGACGGCCTCCGCGTCCTCCCTAGGACACAGCACGGTGAGTACAACACCTGCCCTTTCTGCCTCGCCAAACCCTTCTGTGCGGATAACACTCCATTTGGAAGTGTCCTTCACACAGACGTTCTGGCGCTGCAGCCTTCTGAGGATGATGTCGCTGGCCACAGCATTGCCATGAGCAACAATCACCATCTTCCTCTTTGTCGACAAGGCAGTTAGGCTGTCACATTTGAGCTTCGCACCCTCCCACAAACCGGTTAGGTGCTCCACTGTCTTGCACAGCCATTGCTTGGATAGCTGATTTTTGCACCTTAGTACAATCAATCCGCTCTCCACCCTTGCCCTGCCGACAAATCCAATGTCATTGACATCGTCTTCAAGGGACTCCATGGCATCCAACAAAGATACCTTGAAGGTACTCAGATGAGTATCCTCCAGAAGCCCCTCTAGTGACAAGTCCATGACTCCCATAACGAGGTCAGCTTCCGCTACTTGAGCGTAAGTCTTCCTCGCCCTGGTGGGCTCGTCCTTTGCCTGTTCAGCCCAACGTTTAGGCGCTCTGCCAAGACCGCTCGGCCCAGGTACCGCATGCGAGGACTGTGAGTCCGCTGGGTTAACAATCTTTCCAGATTGTCCACCCTGCTCATCACCTCCCGACGTCGGATTTCCCTGTCCCGTCGTTCCCAGAGCTACTCTACCCGTGTTAGGCTTGGGCCTCGAGCCCCTTTCGGAGCGACTGACGGCCTTTATAATTGGCCGTCCATCTCTCCGAGCATTTGCCCCTTTTGGTGTCTGCGTGGAAGAATTATCAACCTTCTCAAGAGACGGTTGTCCATCCTTCCCAGCATCCACCTCAATTGGCCCCTCCGTCGTCTTCGGATGAGGCTCCTCAGGCGTTGAACTTTTCAAAGTGGTTCCGGAGCTATCACCCCTGAACCTCTTCCCCGAGTTCTCCACCTCCAAGGTCGACTCATCTTGCAGAAGTCCACTGAGTTGGCCCGAGAGCTGCTCAATGGTCTTCTCCGACGACTTCATGGCCTTTTTACGTTGTCTCTTTCGCTTCTGCTTCTCCCGTTTCTTCAACAGGATTCGCTCTGCTCTTGAGACTCCGTCCTCTTCGCTTACACCTGATAAAGCTAACGATTCCGCTCCACTAGGATCGTCTTCGTCCACACCATCAGATGTTCGGCCAGATGTTTTACGCTGCCTCCAAACCGGCTTCCCTGCCGACCTGGTGACACCGTCCTCTTTATTCAACACCGTCGCAGCCGCCGGCTTAGGTCTTCCGAGACCCATTTTGTCCGCCGCAACAGATGCTGCCATTGATTTTGGGCTGGCTAAAAGCTCGGCTTCTATGGAAGCCTCATTTTCCGCCATCCCCTCCACTACTTTTCCCGCCGTGGCTACCAGCACTACTTCGTATGAGGCAGTGCTGTCCGCCATTGCAGGAATTTCGTTCCGAGTTCCAGAGGTGGGAACGAGTGGTGCAGCTAACAGCTCGGCCTCTGGTGAAGCCTTATTGTCCGCCGTTCCTCCCGTTAACACCCCCGGAACCCCAGATCCAGTTTTTGGGTTTTTAGAATCAATCTTGTTCCCACGAGTTGCGAAGAAATAAATGTCCGCCTGCGCAGAGATTCGCAGTACGCAGGTAAGGCTAATTATTACGGAGGGCGCCAGGTATCCGTAAGCTCACGTTAGCGACTGGGCTATTTGAAAAAGGGGCCCCAACCAGGCTGATTTTCGGCACGGATCGCTTAACACCTTAATCCAGCCCCTCACCTCCGACCATGATAAGAGTACGTTGCCGAATGCTGTACTATTAAAGAGTAACAAGCACTCACCAACTTACCCTTATCTTAGCTAGATACCGCCTGACATCGTACAGGCTAAACTGTGGTATCTATTTCCAGTCGGCACCCTCGAGGCGGGTTCAGTGGAGGATTTTGCCGACCAGACGGAATGGTAACCCGTTATGTTAATTCTCTCAATTTATTCTATAACTTCTGTCTCCTATTGCTATGACTGACCTATTTTTCATAATGATTTCCTCAACCTATGTATATCTGTACTAACTCGAATTTAACTATTTGATTGCTGAAAATGTTTGACTAATTAATTCGCCAGTGCTCATGAGTATCCACACACCGAATTACAATTCAACGCGATGTATTGCAACAGATGTGGTTATACACGTGGCCATAGCAACTTGCCCTATTATATGTCCTGAACGTTAACTAATATTTCACATTTTATAATCTAACTAAAAAAAAAATTTCTTTTTTTGTTCTACCACAATCACTTTTAATTCGTTAAACTATTATTACTTATTGATAAAAATGTTTTAGTAAATTATTATGGTACTTTTTATGATTTTGTCCGATTTTTATAGTTGTCGTTACTGGACTATCCACATGTATCACTTCGTATGGTCCAGTCCAGATGGGACTAAATTTATTTTTCCTAGTCTGATTTCTCAACAATACTTTATCACCTATTTTAAAAATTATTGGGTGGATCCTTTGTCGTATTGAATTTTAGCTAATTTCTTTGCTTTTTCCTGATTTCCCCTCACTAACTCATGTGACCTTTGTAGTTGGTATTTTAATACCTTCTTTTCATCATCTGCATTGTATAGAGGTGATCTCTTTGTTTTTAAGTTTGTCGGCATATCGATATTGAAACCGTATATAACACTGAATGGTGTCCGTTGTGTCGAAGTATGTATGGTGTTATTGCTGATGCTAACCATTGGTACCAATTAGACCCATCTTCCTTAACAAAACTCCTAAGATATTCTGCTAAAAGTCTCTGGCTTCTTTCTAAAGAACCATTTGCTTGTGGATGGTACGGTGTTATATGTAATTTTTTAACACCCAGCATCTTGCATGTATCGGAAAACAATTTCGAGGTGTAATACGTACCATTATCAGTCACTAAAATTTTTGGTATGTTATATCGCTCAATAACTTCGTTGTAAAACGCTTTTGCTACCCTGCTAGCTTCAGCATCTGGTATAGCTACGCAAATAAAAAATTTGGAAAAATCATCTTGAAATGTAAGTATGTATTTGTTTCCAGATGTCGTCTCTGGAAGAATTCCTACCATGTCCATATATACCTTTTCAAATGGCTTAGATGGTGTATCAGTTAATATCATTGGCATTTTCGTGAGCCTTGAGCTCTTGTTAGTTTGACATTTTTTTACAATTTTTAACATATTATTTAATTTGGCTTCGCATACCTTTCCACCTGTACTGTCTTCTAATCCTGAAATAAGTTTTCAAAGCACCCTGATGCCCTCTTAAAGGTGAATCATGGAAGTTGCGAAGTATTGTCGATATATCCTTCTCATCAGTGAGAATTTCCGCATTCTTGTTCTCCTGACTTTCTGCATTTTCATATAGTTCTAATTCGTCATTAGAGCTTTCTTCAGGCTCTTCTTGGCTTTCAGTTTCGTCAACTTTATTCCTCGCCATAGAACGAGACACAACCATTGTTGACTCCTGATTCGGTTGTGAAACTCTGCTGAGCGCATCCGCATTCAAGTTCCTTTTGCCTGGTTTATAAATTATTTCAAAATCAAATTCAGATAATTTATATCTGAAACGTGCCAAGAGAGATGTCTGCTCTTTCAGATTAGCAATTCCACGTAAGGACTGATGGTCAGTGTAGACTTTGAATGGTCTACCCAGTAGATAAGCTCTATAATTCTTTACAGCCCACACGATAGCCAAGAATTCCTTTTCAATGGTGGAATATCTTTTCTCAGTAACACTAAGTGTTCTGCTCGCAAAGGCTATTGGTCGATCTTTTCCAATTTCACATTGTGATAGAACTGCTCCCAAGGCTTCATTGCTGGCATCTGTTGTCAGCACAAAGGGTTCGGAAAAATCAGGATATGCTAAAATGGGTGGAGAGCAAATTGCCTCCTTTAATTCTTCAAAAGCTTTCTGGTATTTATCGGTCAATTCAAACTTTTCGTCTTTTCTTAGTAATTTATTTATTGGTAGCCTATGCTTGCCATATTTTCAACAAACTTTCGATAGTAGTTTACTAAACCTAAGAATGCCTGAACATCTTTCCTATTTCTTGGAACAGGAATATTTTTGACACATTCTACCTTACTGGGATCTGGCAACCGTGATTCATGTTGTGCCAAATTCCGATCGCAGACAACAATGTCATCCAAATATACAAAACAATCTATTCCCTGGAGTCCAGTCAATACATGATTCATTCGTCTTTGAAAAGTAGGAGGTGCTCCTATTAACCTAAAAGGCATTCTATTAAATTCGTAATCCCCGACACCTGAACTAAAAGCGGTTTTTTCTCTGTCAGACTCTTCCATTAGCACTTGGAATTGGAAAAACCTGTTTAATGGTGGGATCGTTCAGTTTTCTGAAATCAACAACCAGTCTCCATTTCTTTTTTCTTCCCGCCTTCTTTGGAACTAATATTATTGCTGAATTCCATTGGGAAGAACTGGGAATGATTATTTCATCGTCCAGCATTTTATTTACCTGTCTATTAATCTCCTCCTTATACACTTCTGGTAACCTGTACTGTCTCTGATTTATTGGTGCCTGATCTGCCTTTACTGGTATCGTGTGCTTTATACCTGTTATGTAAGACAATTTATCGCCTTCCAAATAAAACAAATCGTGAAATGACTTGAAGATGTCCTCCATCGATTTTCTTTCTTCCATGTTTAGGTTTGAATCTAACTTAACCGTTTCTAATATTTTAGTAACCCTATTGTAGTTAGTCTTTTCCCTAACGCTATTTATTTAAAAAACTGTTTCAAACTCTATATGGTTTATATGATTAAATTTAACTATATTTACTGTCATATCGTTACACACAGTATACTCTTTCGTATTTGTATTCAGTATTGGTACATAAACTTTATTATTTGTGACACATCCCAATGTCTCACCTAAGAATATTCCGGGAGATACTTTTTGTTCGTTTCCAAATCGGTGTTTACATTCAAGGGAACTATCCTCATAGTTCTCCCTGGTATTACAACCTCACTGTTGTAGAGTATTCTCTACAACAATGTAGCCTCGTTCAATGATTTGAGAGGTAAAGTCATTAAATGCTGTTTTCGCTCATCGAAAAAAATCAGCTCCTTTTTCATAGTATTGAGAATCGATCGGTTCCATAAATTGTCTCGTCCTAGGATACCATCTGCAGGTATCCCTCTCTCTTCAGATATTATATGTAATTCTAAATTCAATTCATTAGTCCTTTCATGTTGGATTGCTATTGGTCGTAACGTGGTGACAAATCCTCCGAATGCACCACTAAGACTTTCCTTGAATTCCCTCTCTTGCTAAAGCTTTTGTGAATTACTGATTTTAGTAAACTGGTATCTGCCCCAGAGTCTACAAGTAAAATTAGTTTTCCATTTTTTGCTTCCTCACACGGAAACTTAATGAACACATCATCTACATCAGAGATTTCAAAACAATAACCACGATTACTATCACTGGATGCGAAAAATAGGTCAACAATCCCTCTGGACGCCTGACTACCAACTTCCACCATCCTACTATCTGACGTGGAGGGTGTGTCAACAATCTTTAAAGACGCATGATTGACACCTTCCAATTCAGCTGGCCTATCTTTAGCAAAATTTTGGGATTCCCGGTTTATTGGCCTATCTGGGCCCCCCGTAGTTCCCCTGAGTCTTTTCCAAGTCTTTGCGTTTGTAACAATCGGCAATCCTGTGTTCGGGCTTCCTGCAAAAGAAACATTTGGTTTCGGACTTACTCCGATTAGGCCCTACATTTTCCTGGCTTCCCTTACTATGACCTGAATTTGGAGTATAATTCCCTTACGGCTTTGTATTGTTTGTAAATGACGTACAAGATAGATTGAACTCATGCCCATATTGCTTACATTTTATACAGAAGGGCGTATTTTTCCTTTTAAAACATTCGTCCCTTATGTGTCCCTTCTTGTAGCAGAAGGAACAGGTAGGAACTTTCCTTTGGCCGTTTTGGGTATTTTCTTTATTCTTTGAGTACTCATCTGCCTTAAAAGGCACTTTATTATTTCTGTTTTGGTGGAACGATGCTATGTTACCTGTTTGGGTTTGGCAATCTTCATAAGAATTTAATAAGGTATTGAGACCTACATTGGCTCCCACGTTAAGTGTGTAGTGCTGTTGCCCTCTGTTGAGCAGAATATTCGTATTTACGGCTTCCTCCGTCAGTTCCTCTAAGGTACCTGTCTTACTTAGCATATGTACTCTAAGCATTGGTTCACTAAGGCCTGTTACGAACGATTTCTTTCTGGACTTCTCTAGCTCCTGCAGCAGTGTTAGGTCTTCTTTTCCCCCATATGAGGTTTTGACATAGTAAGTTGCGGCGGTTTTCTATTCGTCTAATCTCCTGGCGAACGCACATATGCTTTCTTGTGGTAATTGCCGTGCAAACTAGATTTGGTGAGTGATGGGTTCTAGCTGGACTATTTTCAGATATGTGTTTCTTAGAAATGTATATAATTCTTCCAAATTGGCAAATTTTTTCGCCCAAACCAAATTAAACGCATCTCTGTATAGACGTTGCTTTAAACAGGAGTACTGGAACTAGACTACTAACCATCTGCGCTATCCGTCTATACGCATTTTTTTCGTTGTTTGTGGCTTCGAGTTTGTAAGTATCTTCCTTACAGATGTACGGCGGCGAAGAGGTGGCTCTTCTGCTAAACTGCGTTCCCTCTCAAGATTTCTTACTTGGGCCTGGAGAGCGTTTAATTGCTCAGTGTCCACGGAGATTTGGAGTCTCTTTTCTATAAATTCCTCGGAAATATTTCTCTCCTTAAGTAATCTTTCTAACTCCTGATTTCGTATGTGGAGTTCTACGTTCTTTGCATCTAGTTGTTCAGCTTCCAACCCTTGGTTTACAATTCTTAATCTGAGGTTTCGTATTTGCGCCTCCTTTGCATCCAAATAGTCCTTCACGACTAAACTTCCTTCACCCTGTGTTTCTAAAAGGTCTCCTAATTCTGTTAATGTAGCCTCTAGCTCCTCACCTGGTGCTAGTACTTTGCTGTGCTGCACTTTCGATTTTATGAGCTCGTATTGCTCGTAAGTACTATATTTCTTAATTAAATCCCACACGAAAGTGGTGGCTTCCTGAATTGCAATATCTGAGAAGATACTAACCACCATCAGATATTATCCTGGAACAGAAATCTATTTTTATGTCCTAGGGAACAATGGAATCCTAATACTGCGTTAAACGTTTAACGTAAAATATCTTGTCTTACAAGATCCTACCGGCTGCGCCAAAGTGTTGTGCCCTTTTTTCTGACACCGTAACCTTTGCTTAGATATCTTATAGTTTGGGACTTACCCTTTTTTTATTCTCTTGCTGCTTCCTGCTTCCTAAATTCGACTTCTCCACACACTTACTTTCACAATTATCAAGTTTTTGTTTTTCACGGTATAGTTTTATTGGTCCAAAGGTTTTTCTTTCACAGTGCATTTTTTTAGGGAATACACATAATACAAGATTCTTTACAATTCAACTTTTGTTTTTAGGATGTAAAATCCTTTACAATATACACTTGATAACTAACTCGTTCTTCGAGTTATTCTAATTCACTCGATTCACTAACTTTCTGACTGCCTCCATTTCAGGCCTCGTCTTAGTTTATATAGCCTAAAATATATATCATAATTTACAATTTAACCCCATTTTGTTATAAAAGAATTTCTGAAGAAATATCAATTTTTTAAGTAGGTTAATTCATTGAAATTTCTTCAGTAGGCCATATTTATATCTTATTTTTAGTAAGTCATCATTATTATTTGTAGTTAATACTTCATGTTGTAAATATTGTGCATGCGTTCAATATTATGTATGCCTGGTTGTTTCTTATTTTGTTTTTATTTTCGGCTTTTGTTTTCTTTTCACTATGTGTGGTTGTTGAATTACTTCATAATCATATAGCGACGTACGATGACCCGTTGGCTCTTTTTCATTTATTGTTTATTATCTTATTTACTGTTTATTCATTATTTTTCTTCTTCGTTCTTTATTTTGCATGATTGTGAAATTGTTCAACAATCATACAGTGGTTCTTTTTTATATATTGTTTATTATTTTATTTATTGTTTATTCATTATTTTTCTTCTTCTTCGTTCTTTATTTTTCATGATCGAAATTGTTCAACAATCATACAGTGAGGTATGATGACGCTGACCACGCATTTTTATAAATATACTACAACCCATTTTAGCCAATGATAATTACATTATGCATAGTGTGTTGATTATCATTAATTAATGGTTACAGTAAATGCACCTAATACCAAAACATAACGATAATAATAATATTACTATAACATTTGTAGTGAGTCAAAACGCATAAATTAGATGAGCATTATTTTGACTCACAACACTAGTAAAATGCTAATAGGTCTAAAGTCCTTGGGTTCTCGAGAAACAGAAATCATAGGAATGGTAGGATTTTTTTATTCTTCCATTAACACTTGATGATACCCACTAACCAAATCACTTATAGTGAAATATATACTATAACCAAACTAATTCAATATTTCATCGATCAGTGGAATTGGAAAAACCAGCTTAATGGTGTCATCGCTTAATTTTCTGAAATCACCAACTAGCCTTCATATCTTTTTGCCATCGCTCCCCTTTTTCTTTCGAACTAAAATTATTCGAAAATTCTACAGAGAAGATCTCGGAAGAATTATGTCGTCGTCTAGCATTTTATTCACTTGTTTATTAATTTCCTTGATTGGAGCTTGATCAGCTTTTACTGGAATTGTGTGCTTTATACCGTTTGTATAAGACAATTTATCGCCTCTAAATAAAATAAATCGTGAAATGACTTCAAAATTTCAAACACATAACTCAATATCGTTAAACTCAGTAATGAACTATACATCTCAGCGTCATAATTTAATTTAATGGATGTCTCACCAGTTGTGACCCTTTTTTTATAGCATCACTTACTCACGTCAATGTGAAATTAAATATTTGAATTGCTTTTTACTTTTTCGTTGGGAAAAAATAATTTGTTTTATTTTCCAGAAACGTTTAAAATCAAATGAAATATTTTTTTTCAGTCTCACACCTTAATATCATGGTTAAAAATATCACATATAAATTTTGGTCACAATTGGAGACGGTTAAACCCTGTCGCACAGGGTTCAAATTTCAGATGCCTCTATGGAGACTTAAACAATTTTGATTAATTTTTTCCATCCAATACCAAAAATCGATCGTACTATGGTTAACGTTAAGGCGTGCCGCCGTGAACATTCAGATTCATTAACTCCCTCCCATCGGGACCAAAATTTATATGTGATATCTTTGACCATGGTATTCCCGATTGAGGCAGTGAAGTTTAAGAAGCCTGATGTGAAAACTCTCTTCCTACATTTAAGGACCACCCTACATATACATATACATATACCATGGTAACGTAAATTTAATAAAAAACAAAACAAACAAAAAAGTCAAAATCGATCATTAAAAAATTAAGTAAAGGTTTTTCCGTGGTGGTGTCTAGGTTAGGTTAGGAAGGCACACCCTCCCCAGTAGGGTGTGCCTTCTGCGTGCCAATGCGGGACATCTACATAGAAAGTGATAAACAGTTTCCTCCTTTTCCTCGTCCTGGCAGCTACGACAAAAATCATTGGCCAGTAAACCAAGCCTTGTAACATGCCTACCCACAAGCCAGTAGCCCGTGAGTACGGCAACTACATAACCGATAATTTTCCTACTCATTGACAACAGCGAACAAATTTTTCTATTGTCAAGAGTTGTCCAGGCTTCGCTAGTAGTAACACAAGAGCTCTCATCCTGCCATCTTCTGTTGGCTATAGTGAGATAATGTTGTGTGACAAGAAGCTTGCATGTTGCAAGCGGACAGCCTACTTGATGAAATAGATAGATCTCTGGAAACCTAGTGCCCGATCTCACCAATATCCAATATCCCTATGTCCCGGTACCCATACAATGTGTACATTGTGGTTCTCCGCTAGCTCGTTAAGAGCTGAGTGGCATTTAACTCAAGTTTCGTTGACAATACCCTTATTTCATTCTTCCCTTGAGGGTATATAAGTTGAGAATCTATTGTCAAAGCATGATACGGGAATGGCATAGTCGATGGCATTCGGAATTGTAGTACACCCCCCAGGATCCTTGAATGCCCGTATCCTGGTTGAGCCCAGCGTGAAGCTATATTTAGCCTAACTGCTGATATAAGCGCTCTCTGCTTGCCAAATAAATCTACAGGGAGTAGATGCAATAGCAAGTAGAGTGCTTTTGACGGGGTGATTCTTAGAGCACCTGTTGTCAACACCACACCGCAAACGTCCTTTGACCCTTATCTATTAGCCTTCTGTGTACCTCCTATGGCTTTCTTACAGGAATAGAGTGCTGCTGTTGCTTTACGAACCCTTTCCTCCGTATTTGGTTTCCAACTTAGCTTCTATCTAAAGTTATGCCCAAGTACTTCGCCTGTTCAGTTAGCTTTAGACTCGTTCTCGCAATTCTATGTTTTTTAAAGAGGCCAGCGTGTTTCAAGCAGAAATGCTGGCTTTAAAAGAGGCATGTTCAAGTAATATAGCCTCATAGTCAAAGATAGCTATCTTTACAGACAGTCAAGCTGCTATAAAAGCTCTAGATTCTGATACAATATCTTCAAAACTGGTCTTACAATGCAGACAACACCTCGCAGAACTCAACCAACGGCTCCAAGTTACTCTTGTTCGGGTTCCACATTGAGGGGAACCAACGAGCAGACGAATTGGCTAGGGCAGGTTCTGCATTGGATATTTCACTGGAGGAAACTGTAGCTATTCCGTTCAGTAAGATAAAAATCTTCTCTTTATTGTTCCACTGCGGAACACAGATGGAAACGGCTGACAACTTGTATCGTGTCAAGACAGACATTGCCAAGGTGTAAAATTCAAAGGACGAATCCACTGCTAAATTGTTCCCGTCCAAAGATCACACGCATTACTGCGGTTCTGACAGGTCATTGGAAGGGAGGGAAACATGCAGAGAGACTGAATTCCCTTCAATTCTTTGTCAGGATGAAAATAGGTCAGAAAGCCTCTCAGAAATCTCATATATTGAGATAAACACCATTTTGTTATTCTTGTACTCACAAAGTGGTTGTAGCACTTTAAGAGATAGGATCCTGGAAACTATGAGAAGTTCCAATCTCTCCAATATATCAAAACACAACATTTAAATAAAGCACTTAACGAGTATACGTGGTAGTAAAACGGTGCTAGTCACCAATTAGGTCTTTCATGAAGAAAGCAGCCACTTCAACAACAACAACATATATTAACTTTTCAATACATCGATGTTGTATTAAAGCGTTAATGCTAATTCAAAAAATGATGAAAATGATGAATTGGTTTTTCACTTTGAATGCAAATGAAAAGTTTAATGCATTTATTTTAAAAATATAATTCTTATTAAAGTTACAAAGCATTGATTCTCAAAATAATATTTTTAATGGAATTTCTTTTCATTCGATTTTCGAAATAAACTAATGGAAATGTTTAACATTTTTATGATTTTACTCGTTTGCATTGCTAGAAACCATTGAGCTTTTTTCTCGTGAAATATAACTTCTATTGGTTGATTAGGTTAGGCAGGAAATGCGAATTGTGACGGTACATCAACGGCGAAGCACTTAAAAGCTTTCCTCTTACACAAAAACTATTTTTAAAATACAACACACCATTACTGTCATCTACTCCAGTTGAGGGATTCTTTAGTTCAATCCAAAACTGCAAAATTCATCGAATGCAAATGTGGAATAATTTTTTTTCATGTCAATGGAATAATTGAAATCGAAAAATTTTCAAAAAAGATATAAGACATCTTTTTTTGAATTTCATCGGAGATAACTCAGTCAAATTTGATTCAATCGACACAGGCCGCATATTGACGGAAAGAAGTAATTAAAATGATGAGGAAATCCTTTTATATGAGTAAATCGTTTTCCAGCAACTCAAGGTTAGTCAACGGTACTCGCAAAAGAGGAAAAAAATGGTCGAGTTGTGTAATCCAATGTTTTCATCTGTTAATTACATTAACAGCATTAATTTAATATCGACAAGGGTGGTCTGGTGGTGTTTTCACAAGGTAACGTGTCTAACTGCCTCAACCGGGTGGGGCTAGCGCACTCCTTGTTGAACTCATCGCAAGTCAACTCACTGGCTGTCATGTAGTTTGATCTGAGCGCTATGTGATGATACCTTTATTTGTTAATGAGGGGTAGTCATGTAGCTTACTCTGCTTCCTATGTGATGGCGTCTTCATTATTATTAATGGGGGCCCTCCATGTGTCTACCACCGGGTAACGTCCTCCTGGCACCCGCTGGTAGGCGGCTGAAGTGAGTGTCGAAAATCTCCTCGGTTAGAGGTTGTGCGTTGGGTTTGGGACTAGCCACATAAAAAATCCCCCCAATGAAAAAAACAGCAATGCCTCGGATAAGGACTACCGCTTTTGTTCATGACCCCCGCAAACGAAAAAAGGACCATGATTTACGGATATGCACCTGGAATGTCCGGTCCCTTTATAGGGAAGGTGCCCCTATCCAGCTGGTTGATGTCCTCAAAAAATACAGAGCTGACATCACCGCTCTCCAGAAAATGCGATGGACGGGACAGGGCTGCCCCAAAAGAGCATCCTGTGATATTTACTACAGTTTCCATGCTGAAAGACACGAATTAGGATGCGGATTTTTGGTCAGCAAGAGACTACGACATCTTGTCTCACAGTTCACGCCTGTGAACGAACGGCTGGCCACAATCCGCATCAAGGCAAAATTCTTTAACATCAGCCTTATATGTGCCCACACTCCGACGGATGAGAAGGACAATGTGACCAAGGAGAGCTTCTTTCAGCGCCTCGAAGAAACTTACGACCGCTGCCTCCGCCACGATATCAAAATCGTGCTTGGCGACTTTAATCCCAGGGTGGGCATTAAGGTCGCCTTTGGTACCTTTGGTCCAACTGTCGGAAAATTCAGCCTCCACCAGAACACCTCCGATAACGGAATGATGCTGATCGACTTCGCCGCAGGACGAAACATGGTAATTTTTGGTACCAGATTCCAGCATCTCGACATCCACATAGCGACATGGCTGTCTCCAGATCAAAGAACAAGAAACCAAATTGATCATGTGGTGATTGACGGAACGCATGCTTCCAGTGTGATGGACGTGAAATAGTTTGACACTTGACACGTTTATGTGTCGCAAATAACAATAGAAGTCCCACACAGAGAAAGCTCGGCGTCAGTAAGCTGCGATCACCAGAGACAGCAGATGCATTTTCCACTCGACTATCGGATTTGCTTATGCAGAACACTCCTCCACTTGATGATACGTGCGCACGGTGGACACATATATCCCACTCCATGACTACTGCTGCCGAGGAGGTAATCGGTTACTACCGGCCTCTGAGGAATGAGTGGTATGATCAGGACTGTCGCGACGTTACCGCAGAGAAAGACGGCGCCTACAGAAAAACCCTGCGTGCAGGCGCAACTCGAGCTATTAAGGAGCGGCATAGAGAGAAAAGGAGTGCAGAGAGACGTCTTTTAAGGCGCAAGAAAAGAGAACAAGAAAGACGCGAGTGTGAGGAGATAGAGATGTGTACCGACAAGAATGAGACTCGAAAATTCTTTGAAAAGATCAAGCGCCTGTGTGGAGGTTTAAATCCCGGAGCCTCTTCTTGTCGTGATGGAAATGGGAATCTGGTTACAGATGTCCAGAGTGTACTGAGCCTATGAAGGGAACACTTCTCCACGTTACTGAATGGCGATGCTACGAACAATTCTGCCAGTGGAGGAGTTTGCCCGATAACCCCAATTACAGATGATGGTGTTGATATTCCACCACCCGACTATGACGAGGTTGAAACGGCCATTTTAAGGCTGAAGAACAACAAAGCTGCAGGTGCTGATGGCCTGCCTGCCGAGTTGTTTAAAACGGAGGCGATGAGCTGCTCACCCGCATGCACCAGCTCATAAGCAGAATATGGTCGGATGAAAGCATGCCTGGTGATTGGAGGCTCAGTGTTGTCTGTCCTGTACATAAAAAAGGAGACCCCACAATTTGCGCCAACTACCGTGGAATAAGTCTCCTGAGCATCGCATACAAGGTTCTATCGAGCGTACTGTGTGAAAGGTTGAAGCCTATGCTCAGCAACCTGATTGGACCTTATCAGTGTGGCTTCAGACCTGGTAAATCCACCATCGACCAGATTTTCACACTGCGCCAAATCCTGGAGAAGACCCAAGAAAAACAGATCGACACACACCACCTATTTGTTGATTATGTCTGAGTTCGGTATTCCTGCAAAGCTCATTCGACCTTGTAGAATGACACTGCATAACTCTCGTTGTGCAGTGAAAATTGGGAAGGACCTCTCCGCACCGTTTAGTACCGAACGGGGTTTCAGACAAGGTGATTCGTTATCGTGCGACTTCTTCAATCTTATTATGGAGCAAATAATACGAGCTGCTGATCTATGACATAATGGCACTATCTTCAACAAAAGTGTCATGCTGTTGGCGTATACCGACGATATTGACATAATCGGCATGAACACGCGAGCAGTCAGTGCAGCATTTTCAGAGTTGGAAAGAGAGTCGCGTCGGATGGGTCTTACGGTGAACGAGGGCAAGACGAAGTATCTAGTGTCAACAAACAAAGAGTCCTGGCGTCTTCGACAGCACGTCACTGTTGGTAATTACGCTTTTGAAGTACTGAACGACTTTAGATATCTTGTAACCAGCATTAATACCAGTATTGGCTTTGAGATATCGCGAATGATAAATTTTGCAAACAGGTGCTACTTTGGGCTAAGTAAGCAATTGAGAAGTCGAGCCCTCTCTCGAAGAATGAAAACTACACTCTACAAGTCTCTCATCATGCCTGTCCTAACATATGCCGCTGAAACCTGGATAATTTCCACCTCGGATGAGCGAATTCTTGGGGTTTTCGAGAGAAAAGTCCTATGCAATTTCTTTGGACCTATTTGCGTTGGAGGCGAGTACCGAATAAGGTACAACCATGAGCTGTACGAGCTGTATGCCGATATTGACATAGTAAAGCGCATCAAAATCCAGCGGCTACGCTGGCTAGGTCATGTCGAGCGAATGGAAGAACACGCTCCAGCTAAGAAGGTGTTATATTCGGAACCCGCTGGAGGACGATGCAGAAGAGGAAGACCTAACCTCCGGTGGAAAGACCAAGTACTGGAGAACCTGACGGCGCGTGGAATTTCTAACTGGCGCCAGCTAGCGAAGAACAGAGATGGCTGGCGAAGCATGTTATTTTCGGCCTAAATCGATATTCGGTTGTTATGGCCACATAAGAAAGTAAGTAAATAAGGTATTTTTTTAAACGGTGCCCACCTGTCGGCAAGTAATTGGCAATTCTTCTGGCAGTAATAATTTGTTTTGAAAAGCTTCTTAAAGATCTTTGTGACAAAAGCTGAGAATAACTTATGTCGCAAGAGTTCTGCCATTCGGATCGCGCTAAAATAAGTAGGTTCCTTTTAATACTGTCCAAAATATAACAGTAACAGTACTGGAAGAGAATCTCAGCCAAAGAGATCTTCGGAGCTTATAAGTATTTATTTATTTTTTTAAAGCGCTTTTGACATCCAACGTGGACTATGTATTGGACTTGGATCACGAAATCTTACTCATTTACATGTTCCTAAACTAATTAAAGTCAATTCTAATAGTTCTCGATAATCATCTCTGCAAATTGGTTTCTTTAATTGTTAATTGCAATGATTTGTTAAATCATCTATCGATTAACATATCTTTCGATTTGCAATTTTCTAGCAAGCTTTTGTATTCATTTTTGTTTTTGTTTTTTTTTTCTAATTCAGTTCAAAACTTTTATATAATGGAACGTAGACACCCGAAAACTCACTTTCAAATGCACCACGTAGGACAAGTTCGTAAATTTGATGACTACATGGTAAATACAATATGGATTTGCCCTATTTTTGTTCTAATAATGTTTTCACATAATTCGACGCAATGGTATCAAAACAACAAGCAACTATATTTTTATCTACATTCCAACATATTAACAATTATAGATAGCATGAGCCATTTATATTCCTGTTGAAGAGAATAATCTCGAAACAGAAGAATTTGTTCACCATTTCTATGACTAACTTAAACAGATAACCTATCAACTTTTTCTTTTCCTGTTATTTTTTGTAGTAGTTGACCATCCCAATGAAAAACGCCATACTGAAACTAAAAAACAGTATTATGAAACATTGTATATTATTTACATTTTCTATACATGTATTATTATTATTATTATCGTTGTGGGGATGTTGCACTGCGACCTATAAGATCTATTGTGCCCCCTTCGCAGTGATAGAGTGTGTCTCTCAGCCCAGTTCCCTCGATGAATTTTAGTATTGGTCCTAATTCACAGAGTCTAATTTCATCCTCGGGTATGATGAAATTTCCCAGGTATTTCCTTCTCTTGTGCATCAGTGCAGGACAAGTTCCTATCACGTGTTGTGCGGTCTCGTCCTCTTCCCTGCAGAACCTACAGAGAGCATCAGAGAAAATTCCCAGTTTTGTTAGGTGATAATTCAGCCTACAGTGCCCTGTTAATAATCCCGTAATGATTTGCATGTTGTTCTTCGTTAGACTCATACATTCCTAGTAGCGTTTCAGGTAGCATTTCATGTAAGTTTTCCAAGTATAAGCTTCTTTGTCTATTCTCTTCTTCCCAGATGATACGGGAGATGTTACCCGATCCACAGAATGGTTCAGGCCCTACAAATGGAGTTGATACTTCCTTCCTGGCAAGCTTATCTGCCGTTTCGTTTCCATCGATCCCTACGTGCCCCGGAACCCATAGATTTCAATGCACTCCATCACCAGATATGATGTAACCTGGTGAGATTTGAATGCTTTGATAGCCGCCTGGCTGTCACTCAGTATTGCTATTCTGCGATTCCGGTAATTCCGTTCGAGATTAAAGTGCGCACATCTATCTATCGCGTAGACTTCCGCTTGAAAGATAGAGGTGTTCTTACCTAATGGTTCAGAGTATCTTTTCCCTGGTCCGAATACACCTGCCCCAGCTCCGTCATGGGTGAGGGAACCGTCGGTGTACCATGTTATCATGTACTGGTTTAACTTGTATGTTTTCGATATACCTTGCCAATTGTTTTTGTTACTAAGCTCAGTTTTAAAATGTTTCTTAAAGCTGAACATTGGGAGTATCACGTCCCTTGACATCGAGATTTTAGGAAGTTGCTCAGCCAGAAGTTCTATCTTCCTTCGGTTGAGATAAACGCCTGTGCTGACGTTGTTCCCAGCTACCCTCAAAAAGGCCCTCCTCGCTTGGGACTGGATGTAAATATGGAGGGGAGTAAAATCCAAGAGTATCTTCAATGATGCCGTTGGACATGTTCGCATGGCTCCCGTGATACATACACATGCAAGTCTTTGTAGCTTGCTAAGAGTGTTGATTACTGTCTGCTGCTTCGTGCACTGTATTATGCATTGTATTATCTCCTCAATGTGGGTTTTCCACAATAATTTCTGGTCTAAGTGGGTACCCAAGAATTTCACTACTTTCTGGAGTTCTATCTCTACACCGTCTAAACGGATAGGTTTAAGATTCGTAAGTTTATACTTCCGTGTGAATGGTACAATCGTTGTTTTTGCTGGATTGATGTTCATCCCAACCGTGGCGCACCAACCCTTCGTTAGTTTGAGTCCTAGCTGTATTCTGTCACATAGAGTGTCCTCAAATATACCTCTACAGATGATGACTATGTCGTCCGCATAGCCCTGAAATGACAAACCACTGGTTTCCAATTTTTCCAATAGCTCGTCTACTACTATACTCCACATAAGTGGTGATAGCACACCTCCTTGTGGGCAACCCCTTGTGGTGTTTGCAATTATACTTCCTGTACCACTTGGTATTTCAACCTTCCTGGTAAGAAGCATATTACTCATCCAAGAAGCTAGAGTATTGTTAACTCCTCTTTTTGTAAGAGCTCTACTGATAGCATCATGTGAAGTATTGTCGAAGGCACCTTCTATGTCTAGAAAGGCGCATATCGCAGTTTCCTTCTTTTCTAGACTGTCCTGCAGTAAGCTCGTCAGTTGATGTAGAGCAGTTTCGGTGGAGTGCCCTGCTCTATAAGCATGCTGACAAGAGTGTAGCGGATTTCTCTCTAAAACTGTGGTCCGGATGTAGTTATCCACAACTTTTTCCAAAGTTTTTAGAACAAAGGATGTTAGGCAAATTGGCCTGAAAGATTTAGGGTGAAGCGGATCCTTCTTACCCACCTTCGTTAAAAATACCACCTTTGCCCTTCTCCATATCCTAGGTAAGTAACCTAGCGCTATACTGCTTCTAGCTATTCTCGTCAATGGACTTAACAGCTGCTCTATACTTTTCTGAAGTAGGGCACGAAAGATTCCGTCTACTCCAGATTTTTTTTTTTTTTTTTTTTTTGTTAGCTTATTTTTTTTTTATTGAATCTTTCTTAAATACAAGAAACTAACAATAAGTATTCAAATCTTACAAACTAAATAAAACTATGTGATATCCCCTACGTTCCATCACAATTTGGTGAGTCGCGAGATGTAGCAATTTTACAGCATATTCAGTGTGTCTTTTCTTTTTAATCGACGATGCCCCTTGCTCAGCAACAATTGTCTAGCAAGGGGATTCGGATGATTGTGTAATTTTTGAATGTAGCTTCTGCAGGACATTGCAACTTCCTCAGAAATTGTGGATACATTTAAATCTCGATGGATGTTAACGTTCCTCATATACCAAGGCGCGTTTACAATAATTCGCAGACACTTGGATTGTATTCGCTGCAATTTTTCGATATTAGAGGGAGATGCGGTGCCCCAAAACTGAATACCATAAGTCCAGATTGGTTTCAGGATTGCTTTATATAATAGCACTTTGTATTCAAGATTCAACTTTGATCTTTTGTGTAACAGCCACCATAACTGATTCATTTTAAGCTTGATCTGAGTTTTCTTTGCCTCTATGTGATTTTTCCATGTCAGCCTTCTGTCGAGGTGAATACCCAAATACTTTGTTGAGGAACATTGTGGAACTGATTGGTCATTAATTTTAAGTGGGGGACATGTATCTAGCCTTAGCGTGAAGGTTACATGTACGCTCTTTGATTCATTGACTTTTATACGCCATTTTGCTAGCCAGATTTCGAGAGAATCGACATGAGTCTGCAGGAGTTTAGTAGCTTCTATGGGGTTAGAGCGAGAGCACAATATTGCCGTATCATCAGCAAAGGTCGATATGAATGTATAGTTATTGTTGGGCATATCTGAAGTGTATAAGAGATACAGTAAGGGACCCAAAACGCTTCCTTGAGGAACGCCAGCGTGAATATCCAATGGATTTGTTGTGTAATCCTTGTGATGTACGAGAAATTGTCTTTTCGTGAGGTAGCTACTGAGCAATGAGGAGATATTTGCAGGCAGTAATAGTTTGAGTTTGTAAATAAGGCCATCATGCCATACTTTATCGAAAGCTTGAGTGATATCAAGAAAGACAGCTGAGCAATACATTTTTTCTTCAAAAGTGTTCCTTATCAGAGTTACAATGCGGTGAACTTGTTCTATTGTGCCGTGCTGTTTTCTAAATCCAAACTGATGTTGAGGAATGAGTTGGTTGAGATTAATAAATGGAGTTATATTCATGACAAGCAGCTTTTCGAATACTTTAGAGAGTAGAGGCAGGAGGCTGATAGGTCTGTACGATGCAACTTTTGTAGGGTCTTTTCCTGGTTTTGCTATCATAATAATTTTTGAAGTTTTCCAGCATTTGGGATAGTGTTTAATACGAAGGATAGCATTGAAAATGTGTATGAGATGAATTACTGAAGCCGGAGGTAGCTCTTTTATCATTTTACCAGTAATTTTATCTGGACCAGGTGATTTTTTTGGATTTAAATCTTTATAAATTGCTTTGAATATGTCCTTTTTTTTAATTTTTAGCGTTATTGAGCAAGGTTGAGAAGTTAGTTTTGGTAATGAGGACTGTGAAGAGGGTGGATTGGTTGTAAACACACTTTTTAGGTGGTCTGCAAAAGCCAAACCCTTCTCACAGTTGCTTCTAGCCCAATTTCCGTCACTCAAACGGATGGGGGAATCAGTGAGAATTGGCCGATTTGAGCTTTTTGCTGATTTCCACAAAGAGTAGTCTGACGCTTCACCAGGTGTTAATTTCGCTATGTGCTCTTCTAACTCTTTGTTGTTTTTATTTTTCAAGGCTTGCTTTAACTTTCGAGTGCAGTGCTGTAGCTGTGTTTTCAGATTCGGTGATCTGAATTCTTGCCATTGTCTTCGGAGTCTTCTTTTCTGTCTTACTAGCAATTCAATGTCTGCTGGTGTGTATTGGCTATATTTTGATTGCTTGCATACCTTTGTGCAGGTGGCTGAGCTGAGAGCTAATGAGAGTAGCTGGTTGAATTTTTCGAGTGCTGAGTCTACATCGTGTCCATTTCTTAATACAGTACTCAGAGGAAGATGGGAATTTATATATTTCTTGAATTTTAACCAGTCTATTTTCTTTCTAACGCAATTGCCTTGGGGGCTTGGTGATTTTATAGATATTACCGTGGGTGAGTGGTCAGATGATAGATCATAATTACACTCTGTGGAGATATTTTCCATCTGCAAACCTTTGGCGACTCCAAAGTCTATGAGATCGGGTATTTTCCTCTTGTCCGTCGGCCAATATGTCGGTTGACCATTTGAAATAACATCGTAGCCGTGGTTAGTGATGATTGAACATAATCTTCTGCCTTTTGGAGTTATTAAGCGGGAGCCCCAGTGAGTGTGTTTGGCGTTGAAATCGCCAGCAACCAAGAATTTGCTACCAAGAGTTGAGAAAAATTCTTTATATTGCTGTTCGGTAATACTGTATCTTGGGGGACAGTATATCGCAGATATTACTAGCTTAGAGATGTATTCTTCCAGACATATAGATGTTGCTTGCAAGTAGACGCTACTGAAATCTTCGAGAACATGATGTTTTATTCTGCTTTTTATCAATATGGCAGTTCCACCGCGTGCCTTACCATGCGGATGATTTGTAGTGTACAGTTTGTAATATGGTATTTGGTAGCAATTTTTGTCAGTGAAATGGGTCTCAGATATCATCATTATGTCGATCTGGCTGGATTCAAGGAATTGAATTAGCTCCAAACGGTGCTGGCTTAAGCCGTTGGCGTTCCAGTGGCATATTTTGAGACAACTCATGGGCTGGATAGCAATGTTTGGAGTAACATCGATTGATTTTTCATCATTTCTTGCATCATTGTTTGCATTGAGTTCATGAATTGGTTCATATTCTGAATTAATGTTTGAAGCAAATGTTCAAGGGTACTTGGCTGTTGGGTTGGCAGTGAGTGTTTCTGCTCATTATTTACGTTACTTTGTTGGTGTAGGTTTTGTTTTAACACGCTAGCGTATGAATTGGTTTGATTCTTGTTTGGGATTGCAGAGAAGAATTGTGTTGCATCAATATTTTGTCTCTTACTTGAGTTGGCTATCTGAGTTTGCTCAACTGGTTTTAGAGGTTGATTGTTAGCGGAGAAATTTAGCTTTAGGGTTGCATATACTGGGCAACCTCTATAATTTGCAGTGTGATTACCTCCACAATTGCTGCATTTTTTCATGCTAGCATCGCCTTTAGATTTTGGGCATATGTTTGATTTATGGAGATCTCCACAAATCACACAAACAACTGGCAGGGTACAATATGTCTTAGTATGTCCATATTCTTGGCAGTTGCTGCACTGAGGAGGTCCAGTTCTCTTATGGGGTTCTTCGATTGTGATTTTGCGATGCAATAAATATCGAATTTTATATATGGGGTGTACCTCACCTTTTTTTAGGGGTTTTGTTTCAGGCTGAAGCTCAATACGATATAACGGTTGAGGTATATTGCTCTTGTTGAGAATGTTGAATACTGTTTTGGCTTGAAACCCTTCTTCCGTCTACTCCAGATGATTTCAATGGTTTAAAGGTGTTAATTGCCCATCTGATTCGAGGTTCGGTGCAAATTTCACTTGCCAAGATCCATTCATTCCTGCTTATTCTTCCCAAGTTTTCAGCATCGTCTGTCCCTGCTGCCACGAGTGTGGAAGATCCTGGGAAGTGTGTGTCAAGAAGTAGTTTTACTCTTTCTTTTTCGTTTTCCGTGAAGGAACCATCTCCTTTTTTAAGGTTGGTAGATGATATACTACTACCTTTGGCTAACACTTTGTAGAGTTTTGACACCTCAGTGGCGTGCTCAATGCTTTCGCAGAAGTTTCTGAAACTTTTGCGTTTTGCTTCCCTAATCTCTTTATTATAGAGTGTTAGAGTTCTTCTGTATTCGGTCCAATCCCCGGTAATTTTTGATCTATTTGATAACCTTCGAACCTCCGTTCTTAGTTTCATTAGATCATTGTTCCACCAAGGTACATCCTTGGTAGAACTCACCTTGCTTATTGGACAACTGTCCTCATATGAGTGGATAATTATCTTATTGAAACTTTCTACCGTAGTTTCTAGTTGTATTTCATTTCTGATGCAATCGCCTAATGATAGTGGTCTTAGGTTTGCATTCAGATTATTTAAGTACTTTTCCCAGTTTGTTTTTCTCGGATTCCTTACAATTCTTTGCGTTAATTGCTCCCCCTCTAAGTCAAATCGCAGTATACTGTGGTCAGACATTGATGGTTCGTTGGATACTACCCAATTCCTAACAAGACTAAAGCCCCAGGTGTTTCCTAAGGTTAAATCCAGAACTTCTTTTCGTAAGCTAGTTACGAAAGTTGGTGTATCTCCCACATTTAAAATTTCTAATTTATTACTAATGATAAATTCAAGAAGGTACTCACCACGCTTGTTTGTATCCGTGCTCCCCCATGCCTCGTTATGCGCATTGGCATCACATCCAAGTATTAGAGGTTGTTTCTTCCTTTCGCTGTACTCAACCAGTTTGTAGATCAGCTCAGGTGGGGCCCAAGCATCACGTGTACACCCGTTACTGTTGACCGGGATTTGCACCGCTACAAGATCTCTAGAAAGGAACTCTGGAAGACACAAGTATTTCATATTTTTGGTTAGTACTATGCAAGCTCTTGGGTTTACACACCTAATGTCCCATATTACCTGCATATTGGATGCAGCCAAACCTCTGATTTGGCCCCTGAATACCCAAGGTTCCTGGGCCAGCACTATGCTCAGGTTGGACCTGAGTGTTGCTCTAGCGATGACTGCCGAGGCGGCTCTCGAATGGTGGAGATTGATTTGAGCAACTCTAATGCTGGACATCTCCTTGTTAATGGGGTGCAGCTCTCTTCTTCGCATCGCTCTCCGCCAGTGCATCATCGATGTCTGCCAGGAGTACTCTGTCGGAATCTATTTCGGTCAGTCTTAGCGCTGTTAGGTTTATAGCGTTGATGTCTTCGCTTTCGACAGCAAAAACGCTGACTTCGGCTGCAGGCATCTCGCTCCTAACCACTTCTCTTGCCACTTCTTTTAGGATCTCCTCAGCTTCGGCTGAGTTTTGCTCAGTTGTGGCCTCTGCGTCTGGAGGATTTCCTAGTGCACGTCCCTTGTGCAGATGAACTGGGATCTTGCCAAATCTGTAGGCCACCCTGCAGTCTTTGGCTTTAATCGCTTCAAGCGTTTGGTCATCGATACCGATCGTTAACAGCTTCCCGTTCTTCTCGTCTTTGCTGCTAAAGATTCTCCAGAGATTGGTGCTCAGAGCTTTGTTTTTAGTTACAATCAAATCAAGGAGTTTCTTGTCGTCGGTACCCGCTGCTCGAGGAAGGTATACCGTCATCAGATGTACATCAGCTTCTCCAGTGCACGTCGTCAACTCGGTCCCCTTCCACCCAGATAGGCTTGGTATCGTTGCTTTCACCGCAGCCGCTACGGTGGAACAATCAACCAAGATGAAACCTGGTCGAAAGTGGATACCGTCAAATTCAAGTTCGGTTTCAGAACCCTTGAACATCTCCTCTATCAGAAGATTTTCGAGTTTCCCCTGCTCCTCGCGCGAAAGGATGACCTCCGGGTAAGATTTCGGGATTATAGCCAGTCTAACGCCTTTGGTGACATTGGCGTAGCTGACACCCGCTTTCCTGGTGGTCGCCTCTGGTCTCGGAGCAGGTCGTGGCAGCGCCAAAAGCGGGAAGCTGCCTATTCTGTCCAGTACTTAAAGAGGGCTGTGTAATTGCGGCCTTGGATGTCGAAGCACCCTCAGCAGCCATAGTTCCTCTACTTTCCTTCCGTTTCTCAGGTCCAGTTACCGTCCGTAGCGTAGGTTCAGAGTTCTTGTCTCTGCTGCCTTTGCCCTCCGTCTGTCCTCTCCGTTTAGGAGTTAGAACCTGTCGTTCAGTGTTGAGAACATTACGTTCCACCTGATCCGCCAGTTGAGAAGCAGTCTGTAAACCTACTAGTTTATTATTTTTTTTTAAATCTGGTGTGTCCTTATTTAATCCCACGAGTGTGGGGGAAAGGAAGGTCCGTCGTGGCATAGCCCCCAATAACACGATAAGCCCACGGTTACTCACTGAGGCGGGCAGGCATCAGTGAGGTGCAACGCTAAAATACAGTATGTTAACCCCTAACTGCAAACATCAAGCCGATGGACACGTGCTATGTCGGCTTAGGGGATCATCCATTTCGTCTGTTCCCTTCTTTTCTATTGGGGTTGGGTACCCAATCTCCAATCAGGGTTAACAGTGCCACCACGTGTAGGTGAGAGGGAGATTCAGGATGAGAGGTGTGAGGCTACATTTCTAAACTAATCGTAGATCCGCCATACGGTGTACTTCATCCTGCTTTATGGCACCTTCTATACATGTAACTTGAAATTATCTTTTATTTCTGTAGCTTGTCCTTCTCTCATCAGTTTTATTTGGTCTTGTGTTGTTATACGATTTAATACTATATTGTCTACACCAAATTCAGCGATTTAAGTAGTACTGTTGTAATATGCATTATGGCTCGATCACTCACTTTATATTTATCAAAGGCACTTAAAACTCTTGCAGTCAAAATTACTTTTTATCCTCTAGTTCTTATTCGTCTTGTAGCAGCAGTACTAGTTGAAGCGAGAACTAAATTAAATATTTAAAATTCTTTCCGAACGAACGACAAATCTATAAAATAAAATCATATTGCAACCGTGTAAGAACAGTCCCGGCCATGACATTTAAATAGCCACCAAACCCTGCTCATTGTAATCACTTTGTTAAGAGCTGTGGGATAAACGTGCAAATAACATAAGTTATATGCACCTATTCTTATCACATTCTTATCTTATAAGGCCCACTTGCAGAATATCCAAGGTTAAATTTATAAATTCAGTGGTAAGCAGTTTAGAGTTAAGTTATTTTTTAACCCAAGCATTGTGTTGCAATACACTTAACAAAATTTTTATAATTTCTTTAATTATTTATTGAAAATATTTCACAGATGCAAATATATATTTTAAAATTTAATTTATTCTTATTTTTACTTCATTTAAATTTTTGACAGAATGACATAGAATCAACAAATTAACCCTACAAAATTGCAGGGTTATTCTAACCCTGGGTTAGCTCCTAACCCATTGCTGTGCAAGAAAATTCATCAATTTAACCTGTTCAAAAGATAACTCGACTTTCTGCAATTGGACCTTAGTACTAGAGCAAAGTACACTATTTCTGAGCTTTTAAGCATAGCTCTTTGCTTACTATTGCCCTAAGAATTGTCAATTGCTTACCAACATGTCGGTACCATTCGAAAGAAAATCCCTTTAGATATTAAATTTTTGCTTCCACAGCCGGGGATCGAACTCTCAACCTACATATCAATTAACAATGACAACCTCGAAATCAATATGTCTCCTTTTTTATTATTTTCAATTAAATGCTGTTGAGCGAAGAAGGTGAGTGCAAATAAATCGGGTTATCTCTTACTTCGCTCGAGAAATACTGCTGTTTAGCTAAAGCTTGCGCTCGCAGTAGCCAAGTGGTTAGACCTAAGCTCTGCATCATAAAGACCCGGATTCACGGACCCGGACCCGGACCCAAAAGACCGACAAATTTTGAAAAATATGTATTTACTTTTTATTCATAAAACAAATTTTTATTACATAATATTTAATTAAACACAACATAAATTCTTTTTTTTTTTTAATTCTTACATTAAAACAATTATTGAAGTACTAGTTTATTACATAACTGTTTTCGAATGGCAGAACACTCTTGAGACATCACTTCATGGTAAACTGCTACTACATGGCAAACTTCTACTACCCGAGGAATTGTAAATTGCTTGCCGACAGATGGGTATCATTAAAAAAAAAAAGTATTTTATATAGTAGAATTGTTCTTCCTGCCGGGGATCGAACTTACAACATACAGAGTAAAAGCCGAGCACACGAACCACTGAGCTGCGACGGCGTATAAAAATATTGTATATTTTTGCATACATCTTTAGCAATTAACAATGACCAGCTCAAAATCAGTTTGTCTCTTTCTTCATTTTCAATTTATTGCTGCTGTTTAGTAGGTTAGGTATGAGGGTATATGTAGATATATGTGTGTACAAATCGACTTACTGAGAAGTGAGATTGTACTCACGGTACGAAGATTGGCACGTCGTGGAAACAGAATGTGTTTCTGCCGCTGATTATGTTTATGGGAATGATGCTGCTGCCGCTGTTGTGAGTGATGTGGCTGTGCCTGTTGAACTTATGGTGGTTGCTGTTGAGGTGAAGATGATGGTGATGATGATTCTGTTGTTGATACCGCTGCACTGGATGCTGATGCTTGTGTGTGTACGTTTTCGTTTATTCGTAATGACTGCTGTTTGGTAGTTGAATCAGTTGTTGAGTGTATTCCTTCTTGTGGTTGTTGTTTTATTGCTGCTTTCACTACACTATATCGGCCACTTTTACTATTACTTCGTATCTGTTGCTTATTATATTTAACTTGCTGTGGAGATGTCTGCTATATTTGTTGCTGAATTTGCTGTTGTTCTCATTGTTGTTGTCGTCGAGTTCTGTCAATAGCTTTGTTGGTGGGGCTACTGCTTCACTCTGCTTATTTCACAGAACTAGCGTGGCAATGGCATCAGTTGCTAAACAAGCAATTAGAAAATTGACTATTTGATAGGCGACATACGTCTTCAATGAAATGGAAAATTAGATAATGAGTTTCTTTATGATAGATACTGTAAATACGAATCACAAATCAAGGATTCGACCATTCGTCGTCGTCTTCTTCCAGTAGCAACCGTTGTGCAGATGTATAGCTGATAGTGGACGGCTTTGACGTAGATGTAGTAACAAGATGTACAAGATGTTGATATGTGTGTTAGCAAAAGGATTTATATTCACCCACAAATGTAGAAGCACAAATTCAGTGTAATCGAACGTTCGGCTCTTTCTTTATTTCACTGAACCGATGCACAATATATAATTTCGGTCATTTGCCTGTAATACGAATGCACAATTGCTTGTATATGCACGTATACTTGTTCGTCACCGTAACACCGCTGACGTTTATTCACAAACAGAAATTGGGTTTTATGCTATTTGAAGGTTCGATTGCATCAGAAAATTGATGATGCATAAAAGGTTATAAACGCTACTTGCACTTTTCTTCTACATATTACTCCATCGCCTACTATTGTGAATCACACTTTCTTTATGTCAATGTACAATTGACAAGCTTTTTTAGATTAAGGTATAGTAATTTGCAAGATGTTGCTATATCTTTTAGATATATACCAAACGCGATACCAATCTACCGTGCAAGAACTATTTCACTGAGTAGATGAAAATTGGTGGTCTGTACACTTACGTAGATGAAAATTGGTGTTCATTTGAGGAAAAATGCATGTTTAAAGTTCGTATATTTCAGGTTATATTCACGATGTAATGTCTTATAATTTAAACAATGTTGGAATAGTTGAAATTTAGTACACGTAATAATTTAAATTATGTTAGAATAATTGCAAATTAATACGCGTTTTATAATTTGAATAATGTTGAAATAATTGAAATGTAGTACACGTTTTGTAATTTAAATTATGTTAGAATAATTGAAATTTAATACGTTTTATAATCTAAATTATGTTAGAGTAATTGAAATTTAACGCACGTTTTATAATTTAAATAATTTTAGAAAAATGGAAATAGTACTTCAACCACGAATAACCGCCTCGTTGCGACTTTACTTCTCGACTGTACTGATTAAGAAAATGTTCAACGGGACTGATTTTTTTGCATATAAAAAAAACATGTCCCGGTTCAACTATCTCTCCAACTTTCATTTACCATTAATTGTATCAATATCGTTAATGCCTGAATGTTAGATAATGTCATTAAAAGCGCATGGCGAATGAGGACAATGGCATAAACAGATGAGAGGAAGAGAGAGAATTAAACGAACCCTGCTGCATCAGCGTCTTGTCACACATCACCTTCGATGTGAGGTGAGGCAACACATATCGTATATAACTTGCGTACGGCTTATCGCGCGTCGCTCGCATCAATGACGCAAAGTGACAAGACGTCGCTGCTGGCGTAAACAGCTACTAAGTGAAGATATATAAAATTGTGTAAATAAATCTGGTTGGCTCTTACTCAATGAAAGTGTGTGAGTGTGTTAATGAAAAGGAAATACTGTATGGTGGTCACGCTGGTCTTGCTGGGTTGGCATTACGGTCACGATGTTCTTGCTGAGAATAAAATACACTATACAATAAATTCAATACAATTATTAACTTCTATTATATATTATTTACTATTATATAATTAATTAGGGTATTGATTACTTCCATTTCTGTTTCTACAAGTCAACAATTTTTTGTTTCTTACTTATCTGCATCAAAAATTTCTGACTTTTGTTTTGCTTGTTGCAATGCTTTCAAATCTACAGCTATTATGCAACCTGGATGTCCTTTTTACCGTTGGTTAATTAAAAGTTCCTTATCACTTTCGTCTTTTATTGCATTTAAGGCATCTTCATGAGCAATGTCGAATAAGGTACTCGTATCTAAACTTTCCACAATTGGTTTTCTCTATCAGTTTGTCGAGGATATCGACGACTTTTGTCTCTACATATTAATACTTATTGTTTATGTATTTTTTCAAGTTTTGCTATATAATGTTGTTCTTCTCTAATAGGAATTCTGCATTTTTACCAAAATAAAGGCTCTTCCCGTACAGCTAAAGTAGCACTTTTCGTTTTGTCATATCTTCAATGTTGTTGTTATAAAAATAACGACAATAACTGTTTTCTTAAAGGTAATTTTACTCCAAGAATCAGTGAGAACTCAGTTCCAAGTAAATTTATGAACGAGATCGTGTTTTCACACTCATTATTATTTTTAAACATTAAAAATATTAGTAACAGCATCAGTATAAAATCCATGTAAGCATATTAATACAAGCTTTATTAATGTCAATATGACTAATGTGAGACAGTTGTAGTTCACCACAGCTTATGCAGTGTTGCTATTTTCAAATTTTTAAATGTTTGAACATTTAACAATTACGTTAAATAGTATTATGTAATTGATTTTTCTTTTTAATTTTTTTCTTTTATATTCAAAATAAAAAAAATTAAGTTTTTAGTATCAAAAAAACAATTTAATGTCTTTTGCCGCCCTTATTAGCATAAAACAAGTAATATTGTCGCAGAAAACCGGTAACCAGGATTTTGGAACGTAAGTGTCTACGTCAGATTGAATTTGCGCCTACTTGGGTACTTTCCCCCCTAAAATGAGGGAATGGGTTAAGTGGTGATCTGGCACCACCAGTGCTTCTAACTCTTCCCATTCCTATCATATCCCAGTACTGTTTTATTTTCCTTTCTCTCTCTCTCTCTCTCTCAGTATATTTCGTTTTCCCGTTTCTCCACTCTCTCGCTCTCAACCCACATGTTTATTTTTTCCTATTCTCCACTCTCTCCATCCCTCTCTCTATGTCTTTTCTCCTCTTCTTGTTTTGGGTGGTTTTTTTTTTTTGTTTTGATTATTGTGGCTAAACAACTACCTAAGAAAAGGAGTGTGCGATTCCCGCAGCTACAAAAATTTGAAAATTATTAAAAATAAAAAAAAAACCCAGGTTCTCAGGCAGCGCGCAAAGTATCTTACTCCCGATTATTATAAATACATTTTAAGTTTAATTTAAATAAAGTGTAATATTAAAAGTGAAATAGAAGTGTGTGTTTTACATTGCAACAACAACCCCAGCAACATCACAATCATCACACCGCTATCCGCCAGTACTACCTCATAGGCGAGTGAACCAGACGCAGCAAGCCCACCGGCATTAGTTCCCGTTCTCCGCTGAATATTGGTCCTTCGAGCCGGATTTGGCTCGCAGCATTTGGTAAGCCTAAATTGGCAATAAAGGTACGTTGCATGGTACATATTGGTGTACATTATTTTACATATAGTACATACAACACATACATACTACTTATATTTTCATACATGTACTCGTATGTATGAAAAATAAGGTTTGATATTGTTGCTTCTTCAAAGTTGTTGATTATATCCCGCTACATCCCGCTCAAAGCAATAAAACGTATATCAAAATTTGTTAAAACGATATTATTGTTGGTTTTATTCTATTTTTCTCCTACCAATACCCCCTCTCTAACTTACAGCGAATCTCTTGCTGAGTTACATATCACTCCCTGAATACACTCTCTCATATAGACGAGAATTGAAAAGAAAGAAACCCATTTTATTTTACAACACAATATACTATCGGACATTGATGTTGTTTTACCGACGGCAAAACATACTTTAGTTTGCTCTATTTTGGTTTTGTTCCTGCCTACTATTTTCCCCTCATAATTGGAGGTGTAGTTAAGTGGTATATGTGCAATAACAATACCGTGATCCTATCTCACCCATATTACATACACATACCATTTAAACTAATCAAAGCTAATTAGCAAATACACTAAGTGATCTCAAGAGAGACTACACAAATAACATACACATATATATACGCGTTACATGCTCTTTCCCTGTTGTCATTAAAAACACCAACAACAATCAGTGCATAATACTTGCCGTTTGTCTTCTTTGGTTTGGGTCTATGCTTATATACTTTATAATATTCAGTATATAAAATCCAGCATCAAGGTAAAACAATCCCGCTAATGAAAAAAGGCCTGCTGATCCCTTAAATTTTTCTTAAACGGATTTTGAAAAAAAAAAAAATAGAAAATAATTGTGACACAGTACATATTATCGCTTGATATTCAAGTTTAATTACGATTTTGAATTAAAATAAAGCGCGCGCTCTGATTTTAACCCGAATTCATCCCGAATAATAAAATGACGTCTAACCTCAAGCGGTTTAAAGCTGTCGTGGAGGAAATCCACACATTTGACCGATACTTCCAAACCTTCAGTGAAGATTCCCACAGCACTTTCACACTGGATATACAGAGAAAGGATTTCGAGACTCTGTGGAATAGTTGCAGGACAGCATGGGAATTGATCATCTCTGCGGAGGAAGATGTAGACGGCATAGAAGAGGTAAAGGAAGCATACCGAGAGTGCCAGGTGGCTTATACTCGGTGCCTCTCTAGCATTAACTCCATTCTTCATGACCTGACTGTCATAGTGCTTTCTCCGATCGCTGCTCATACTCCAACTACTCACAATTCCACGATTCACAATATTGAGCATGCCTTCCCCTCCATTCAATTGCCTCCATGCGATACAGTCTGTTTTTCTAGCGATTATGTATCATGGCCGAGCTTTAGAGACATGTTTACGGCCTTATATCGGAACTACCCCCGGTTATCCCCAGTCGAAAAACTGTACCATTTACTCCAAAAAACACGTGGAGAGGCGCATAGCATTATTAAGTCAACTCCCCTGACTAATGATGGCTTCGCGCTCGCTTGGTACAATCTTGAAGAGCGGTACGAGAACAAGAGGATTCTTGTAAATATTCAGTTAAAAGCGCTTTTCAATCTGCAGTCGGTAACTGACGAAACCGGTCCCAATCTGAAGCGCTTACAACGCACCATAAATGACTGCATTACTCATTTAAAGCTGTTGAACGTTGACACATGCCAGTGGGATGAAATTTTTGTATATTTATGTTCCACAAAGCTTCCAGATAGTACATTGTGCCTGTGGGAACAATCGTTAAAGAACAAGCGTGAGATTCCTAAGTGGAGTGATTTCGACGCTTTCCTGACTGACCGGTATCAGACGCTCGAATCCGTCTCAGATATCCGAGGTGGTTTTCGGCCAATCAGCGAGCCACATAATCGACAACCTAGTGGATTCGACACTTACAAACGACCCAACAGTCCTCCAACGAACTCCCGAAGTCACACCCCCCATATCACACCAAAATTTCAGGTAGTGCTTGCCCATTGTGCCGGGAGATACACCCTCTTCGCCATTGCCCCGACTTTTTGAAGTTGTCGGTGGGTGAGCGTTATAATGTAGTCACGAGGAACGGTCTGTGCACCAATTGCTTCGCCAATTCCCATAACTGCATTAATTGCAAGAGTCTCTTCACTTGCTCATCTTGCAAGAAAAGGCATCATTCCCTTCTTCACAGACTGGAGAAGTCCTCGGACAATCATCATGAAGCTCCGCCCGCACCGACTCCCGCTAGAGAATCATCTGACCGATCTCGCCAGTCATTCGCATCTCAGCTCCAAGTCGAGGGGCTGGATCATGCCAGCCCCTCGACCGTCAATCATACAGTGATACTCGGAACGGCAGTAGTACATATCCGTCATCACAACACGACATTTACAGCCCGTGCCCTTATTGACTCAGGCTCCGAAGCGACCTTTATGTCGGAACGCTTACGCAACAGGTTGCGCCTCCCTGTTTGCGACGTTCAAACGGAAGTTACTGGTCTAAATGAGGTAGTAACGGCCCATTCAACAAAAATGTGTTCTTTGGTGATTGCATCCCCTATTGACCCGAGTTTTTCTTTGCAAGTAGATACTTTTGTTCTGCAGAAACTTACGGGAAAACTGCCGTCACACTCGATATCGGCCGACTTACGTAAAGAACTTTCTGGTTTACGGTTGGCCGATGAAAATCTACACAGGAGTTCGCCTGTGGATTTGGTATTGGGTGGTGACATCTACCCATCATTAATACTGAATGGCATAAAAAAAGGAATTCTAGCATCTCTAATTGCGCAAAATACCGTTTTCGGATGGATAATTACTGGTCGTCACACGGAAAGGTGTTGTGATTTTATAATGAAATCAGCCTCGATAAACAAATTTCTCGATTCTGGGAGATCGAAGAGTTCTCTAAGGTTACCAAAAAATCGCCTGAGGACATATATTGCGAAAATCTTTTCACGAAGACAACTTTTCGAAACAAGGATGGACGTTTTGTAGTATCGCTACCATTCAAGCAGAATTTTCCCGAAGAATTATCGATAGGAGATTCACGCAATTCGGCGCGAGCTCAATTCTTTCGTAACGAAACACGGTTACTTAAGACCCCTCAATTCAAGAAGGAATACGACCAAGTGATCTCAGAGTATCTCGACTTAGGGCATATGAAGAGATTTGCTAATCATTCTAACTCAACACCCGATTCATCATACTACCTGCCTCATCATGCCGTGGTGAAACCAGATAGCACCACCACTAAGCTCCGAGTTGTCTTTAATGCGTCTTGTCGGACTTCTAATGGTAACAGTCTCAATGACGTTTTATGTACTGGGCCAATATTACAATCCGATTTAATGACTCTAATTCTGAGATGGAGGCTCTATCGTTTCGTCTTTAATGCCGACATTGAGAAAATGTACCGACAGATTCTCGTACATCCCGAATATACCCCATACCAACGTATTTGGTTTAGAAAATCCCAAGACGAAGACCTCGAAAGTTTTGAGTTGCAAACGGTAACATTTGGAGTTAACTGTGCTCCGTATCTCGCCATAAGGACTCTATTGCAACTTGCGCAAGAGAACGAAGAAGCTAATCCCATTGCTTCGGATATTTTGAAGACATCAATGTACGTAGATGATGTACTTGCTGGAGGTCATACTTTGAAAGACACAATCACGGCACGGAATGAACTGACCTCTGTGTTAAACACAGCAGGATTCTCGTTGAGGAAATGGACCTCGAACCACCAAGCTGTTCTTGATGGCCTCCCTTTGAATCACCTTTTGTATTCCGAGTTCCTTAATATCTCTGACACGAGTACTGCGAAAACCCTAGGGTTAAGATGGAATGCAGGTTCCGATTGCTTCTTCTTTTCTCCAGGTCCCCTCCCAAACAAGGCTTCGTTTACTAAACGAGAGGTTCTCTCAATGATTGCCAAGCTATTCGATCCTGCTGGATGGTTGGCACCGAAAATCGTTGTTGCGAAGATGTTGATGCAACAGCTGTGGCTGGATAATACGGATTGGGATGAAGCGATTAAGCCACTCACACTTCACAAATGGCAGAAATTTCTGTCAGATTACCCGAATCTGACTACCATACGTATACCCCGTTTTGTGCAATTCTCACCCGACTGCATCGTACAGTTTCACGGTTTTTGCGATGCTTCTGAGAAAGCTTACGCAGCCACTGTGTATATGCGTATGGAGACTCCCACAGGTGAAATTTATACACATCTGCTCGCGGCCAAGACACGCGTTGCCCCCGTTAAATCCTTATCGCTTCCTCGTTTAGAACTATGCGGAGCGGATTTACTGTCTAACATGCTAGATTCCTTAATACCGCAGCTTCGAATGCAAACGTATACGATATGCCTGGACTGATTCTACTATTGTTCTATCATGGCTACAAAAACCTCCATGTCACTGGGCAACATTTGTGGCAAATCGAGTTTCGTCTATACTAGAAAAGATTGGAAATTCAATTTGGTCACACGTGAGTTCTTCCGACAATCTGGCTGATTTGGCAACTCGCGGAACTACAGCTACGGAGTTGGCCTACCATGTGCTATGGTGGCAGGGGCCAGCGTGGTTAAGAATGTCACGAACTAGTTGGCCAACTACAACTTTGAATACTGAGTTGATTGGCATCCCCGAGACCAGGGTTATAAAGTCTCACCTTGGAAGACTTGAAGAATTAGATGATATTTTGGACCGTTTTTCATCTCTCTCTCGTGCGTTGCGCGTTATATCGTACATATTTCGTTTTTTCCGGAATTCTCAGATAGATGGACGAAGTGATACTCACTTTACGTCTTTTAGCATCACATCTTCAGAAATCGTTTCCACGCGCAATAAACTCATTATATTATGTCAAAAACGTCATTTTCCACAGGAATACGCTGATTTACCGCAGAAGGTCCCGATTCCCCGTAAGAGTGATATACTTACGCTTAAGCCGTTTGTGGACTCAAGTGGCAAAATGCGTATCAATGGCCGCTTGGTTCATTCCCCGTCTCTTTCTTACAGAGAGAGATTTCCCATACTTCTCCCATATTCCGGCCGATTCACTCAATTACTGCTTGATTTTGTACACCTTATCTCTATGCATGGTGCTAATCAACTGCTTCTACGTTTAGTTCGCATGGAATATTGGGTCCCTGGCTGAAGAATTTAGTGAGGACTACCATTCACAAATGCAAAACCTGCATTCTTGAAAAACGGAAACAGTATACGCAAATAATGGCTGCGCTTCCTCCGGAACGCACAACACTGTCGAGGCCTTTTTCTACGACCGGTGTGGATTTCGCCGCCCCTTTTGACATTAAGACATATGTCGGCCGAGCATGTCGCATCACTAAGGGGTATGTTTGCGTATTCGTATGCTTTGCAACGAAGGCGATACACTTAGAGGCCACAAGTGATATGACCACGCCCACATTTCTCGCAGCATTCTCGCGTTTTTTCTCTCGTCGTGGATGTCCAGCAATCATTTACTCTGATAATGGGACATCTTTTGTTGGTGCATCTCGTGCTCTACGAGCTGAGCATGACAAATTTTTGCGTCATGTACGTGATAGCGTAGAGGCGTCTCAGAGTCATCAAAATCTCGAATGGCGATTTATTCCTGCTGGGGCTCCACATATGGGTGGTCTGTGGGAAGCAGACGTGAAAAGTTTTAAAGCCCATCTAAAGAAGCTTCCCCCGAATCAAAAATACACCCTGGAGGAATTCAGCACGATTCTCTCACGCATTGAAGCATGCCTTAACTCAAGGCCTTTAAGCCCCATGTCTGATAACCCGTCAGACTTATCTCCGCTTACACCTGGTCACTTTTTGATCGGATCGCCGTTATTGTCCCCCGCTGAAGATGATATCTCAGGCCACTCATTAAGTGCACTTAACAGGTGGCAACGTCTTAAAGTGATATACCAATCCTTCTGCCTAAGGTGGAAGGAAGAGTATCTCAAAGAAGTGCATAAACGCACCAAGTGGAAGTACCCGTAAAAGGATATTTGCGTAGGAGACTTAGTAGTCATACGCAACGAGCAGTTACCCCCGAATGAATGGAAACTAGGTCGAGTCAAGAAAACCTACCTCGGCCCCGATTTTCATGTTAGAGTGGCCGATGTCAGTACTGCTAAGGGCTTACTAACTAGGCCTATAGTAAAGCTAGTAGCGCTTCCCCTCCCGTCTCCCTAGTTAACTTTCACTAATGTGGCTCACTCTCTTTTTTGTTTTCATTTTTTGTTTGTTTTTTTTTGTTACTGTTCTAGTTGACATGTTTTCACGAGCAAGAACTTCGGGCCGTCGGAGTCCAATCTATCCACCTCTGGAATCACGCGGCCATGTCACTCGGCGGAACCAACGTTGCGGATGCGATGTGTGCCTCAAGAACCATCCATTACGCTCATGTCCCCGATTCGCAGCAATGCCGATAGCGAGAAGGTATGATATCGTCATACGGCACAGATATTGTTTCAACTGCCTTTCACATACTCACGTGGTCAGTCAATGCACGAGTTCGGTACGATGCCAGCGTTGCTCGAAAACGCATCATACATTGCTACATGGACGAGGGGAAAAGAAAGCGAATCGTCCACAAAAACAGTCATCAAAGAAACAGCGTTCTCCTCGTCTTCCTACTGTTACTCCGCCGCTGGCATGCACTTGCCTTCATGCGCCACAGCCTCTACCGGCTACTCTACCAGCAGTAGTGCCTCAAAGTTTCGTGCCGATGCAGCAAACGGCTCCAACTATGCTCTCCATTTTTTCCGCGATGCCGATGTATGGCATTCAACCCCGGCCTTTGTTTCACCCGCCGTCAATGGTTGCGACTCAACCCCCTCACATGAACTTGATGCACATGCCATTTGAAGGGATGCAGCATTTCCGGCCACAATAATTTATTCTTCAATGATCTCTCTTTTTTTATATATTCTATATTTCAAATATTATCTATCTCTAATTCATGAATTTCCTACCCAGTACCCTTAATTTAATTTTCTCTAATTATAAGATTTTTATGAATTGTATTTAAAAAAAAAAACCTTGAATTAAGTTCCCTAGTTATAAGATTCTCTAAATGGTAATTTTAAGATTTCAATCAATTTCCCTAACTATAAGTATATTTTGAATTAATGTAATACCGATTTTTTTTTTCTTTCTCTTTATAATTTTTTTGTCTGGCCTGGGGGTTCCGTCTCTTTTGCAGTATTCCTGTAAGGGTGGCGGATCCTGGCACCCGCTGGGAGGCGGCTGAAGTGAGTGGCGAAAATCTCCTCGGTTAGAGGTTGTGTGTTGGGTTTGGGACCCGCCACATAAAAAAAACCCCCAATGAAAAAAAAATATGCCTCGGATAAGGACTACCACTTTTGTTGATGACCCCCGCAAACGAAAAAAGGACAACGATTTACGGATATGCACCTGGAATGTCCGATCCCTTTATAGGGAGGGTGCCTCTATCCAGCTGGTTGATGTCCTCGAAAAATACAGAGCTGACATCACCGCTCTCCAGGAAATGCGATGGACAGGACAGGGCTGATCCAAAAGAGCGTCCTGTGACATCTACTACAGTTGGCATGCTGAAAGGCACGAATTAGGATGTGGATTTTTGGTCAGCAAGAGACTACGACATCTTGTCTCACAGTTCACGCCTGTGAACGAACGGCTGGCCACAATCCGCATCAAGGCAAAATTTTTCAACATCAGCCTTATATGTACCCACGCTCCGACGGATGAGAAGGACAATGTGACCAAGGAGAGCTTCTTTCAGCGCCTCGAAGAAGCTTATGACCGCTGCCCCCGCCACGATATCAATATCGTGCTTGGCGACTTTAATGCCAGGGTGGGCAAGGAAGGTACCTTTGGTCCAACTGTCGGAAAATTCATCCTCCACCAGAACACCTCCGATAACGGAATGAGGCTGATCGACTTCGCCGCAGCACGAAACATGGTAATTGGTGGTACCAGATTCCAGCATCTCGACATCCACAAAGCGACATGGCTGTCTCCAGATCAACGTATAAGAAACCAAATTGATCATGTGGTGATTGACGGAAGGCATGCTTCCAGTGTGATGGACGTGAAATCGATCCGTGGTGCCAACATCGACTCGGATCACTACCTTGTTGCAGCTAAGGTGCGCACACGCCTATGTGTCGCAAATAACAAGAGAAGTCCCACACAGAGAAAGCTCGACGTTAGTAAGCTGCGATCACCAGACACAGCAGATGCATTTTCCACTCAACTATCGGATCTGCTTATGCAGAACACTCCCCCACTTGATGATACATGCGCACGGTGGACACATATATCCTCCATGACTACTGCTGCAGAGGAGGTAATCGGTTACTACCGGCCTCTGAGGAATGAGTGGTCTGATCAGGAGTGTCGCGACGCTACCGCAGAGAAAGACGCCGCCTACAGAAGAACCCTGCGTGCAGGTGCAATGCGAGCTGTTAAGGAGCGGTATAGAGAGAAAAGGAGTGCAGAGAGACGTATTTTCAGGCGCAAGAAGAGGAAGTTGGAAAGACGCGAGTGTGAGAAGATAGAGATGTGCACCGACAAGAATGAGATTCGAAAATTCTTCGAAAAGATCAAGCGCATGAGTGGAGGTTTAAATCCCGGAGCCTCTTGTCGTGATGGAAATGGGAATCTGGTTACAGATGTCCAGATTGTACTGAGACTATGATGGGAATACTTCTCCACGTTACTGAATCGTGATGCTACGAGCAATTCCGCCAGTGGAGGAGATTGCCCGAAAACCCCAATTACAGATGATGGTGTTCCACCACCAGACAATGACGAGGTTGAAACAGCCATTTTAAGGCTGAAGAGCAACAATGCTGCAGGTGCTGATGGCCTGCCTGCCGAGTTGTTTAAGACCAGAGGCGATGAGTTGCTTGCCTGAATGTACAGCTCAGAAAGTGGTCGGATGAAAGCATGCCTGATGATTGGAGGCTCAGTGTTCTCTGTCCCGTACATAAAAAAGGATACCCCACAATTTGCGCCCACTACCGTGGAATAAGTTTCCTGAGCGTCGCATAAAAGATTCTATCGAGCGTATTGTGTGAAAGATTGAAGCCCATGCTTAACAACCTGATTGGACCTTATCAGTGTGGCTTTAGGCCTGGTAAATCCACCATCGATCGGATTTTCACGTTGCACCAAATCCTGGAGGAGACCCAAAAAATACAGATCGACACACACCACCTATTTGTTGATTATAAAGTCGCTTTCGACAGTCCGGTAAGGGATTATCTCTACGAAACAATCTCTGAGTTCGGTATTCCTGCAAAGCCGCTTTCAACTTTGTAGAATGACACTGCATAACTCCCGTTGTGCAGTGAAAATTGGAAAGGACCTCTCCGCACCGTTTAATACCGAACGGGGTTTCAGACAAGGTGATTCGTTATCGTGCGACTTCTTCAATCTTATTATGGAGAAAATAATACGAGCTGCTGATCTACGACATAATGGCACTATCTTCAACAAAAGTGTCATGCTGTTAGCGTATGCCGATGATATTGACATAATCGGCATGAACACGCGAGCAGTCAGTGCAGCATTCTCAGAGTTGGAAAGAGAGTCGCGTCGGATGGTCTCACGGTGAACGAGGGCAAGACGAAATATCTAGTGTCAACAAACAAAGAGTCCCGGCGTCTTGGACAGCACGTCACTGTTGACAACTACGCTTTTGAAGTAGTAAGGGACTTTGTCTATCTTGGAACCAGCATTAACAGCAGTAATGACGTCAGCTTGGAGATCATGCGTAGGATAACTCTTGCTAACAGGTGTTACTTTGGGCTGAGTAAGCAATTGAGAAGTCGAGCCCTCTCTCGAAGAACGAAAACTACACTCTACAAGTCTCTCATCATGCCTGTCCTAACATATGGCGCTGAAGCCTGGACAATTTCCACCTCGGATGAGCGAATTCTTGGGGTTTTCGAGAGAAAAGTCCTACGTAAGATCTTTGGACCTATTTGCGTTGGTGCCGAGTACCGAATAAGGTACAACCATGAGCTGTACGAGCTGTATGCCGATATTGACATAGTAAAGCGCATCAAAATCCAGCGGCTGCGCTGGCTAGGTCATGTCGAGCGAATGGAAGAACACGCTCCAGCTAAGAAGGTGTTATATTCGAAACCCGCTGGAGGACGGCGCAGAAGAGGAAGACCAAACCTCCGGTGGAAAGACCAAGTACTGGAGAACCTGACGGCGCTTGGAATTTCTAACTGGCGCCAGCTAGCGAAGAACAGAGATGGCTGGCAAAGCATGTTATTTTCGGCCTAAATCTATATTCGGTTGTTATGGCCACATAAGTAAGTAAGTAAGTAATTATACTTTTGACCGAAAAAGCCACTGTAAAAAAAAATTTTAACGTAGTGGAGTAGAAAAGGATTAAAGTTTTTAATACTGAATTCAAATCCTATTGTTTGAGACAGGTTTGGTTCACCCGCGAGACAACGACCCTTAAATTGTAGAATGAAGCTATCATTTTTTAAAATTTTTTTTTAGCTATCATACGATGCAATATGGTAGATACGTAAATATAAAGTGCTGAAAATTTTAATTCGTTTTTTACATGTTACTAATAAATGGTACATATTATTTGTCTTCGGAATTTTTTAATATAGGTCTCCGAAGACTAGAACTATCTCAAATGTAATATTAAATATGATTTTACATTTGACTGAAAAAGCCAACCCTTAAACCATTGTAAAAAATTGTGACGTAGTAGAGGAAAATCGAATTGAGAATTTTTTTACTGAGGGGAAATGCTGTTGTTTAAGATTATTTTAGTTCACCCCCGATAAGATGTTGCACTGTGTAATCAGTATAATTGCTGTCAACTTTGGTCCAAATTGAACCATGAGATTCGGTTTCATTTGCAGAAAAATATAAATATTATTCTGCAGACAATTCTGTGGTTCTTAAATACAAAGGTTTCAATACGCTGCACAATTCGGCTAACGTTTTAAATCATTAATATAATAATAAGGTCTGCCAAGCCTTAATTTTTTTGTCGTAAAATTGCAATTGCTGCAACAAGAGCACCTTGCTTTTCGCAAACTCTTTCAATAATTTAAATTCCACCTAGTGTCAGCGTGGTTAATGAATTTGTATGTGGTGTTGGATGGTAAGGATGATTTTAATGACTTTGAATATCAAAAAAATTGTCTGCAGCAGAGGTACTTTTGTGAAAAATTTAACTATAGCTCTCACTTTTGATCGCACTGATCACGTATAATAAATTTTAGCGTATGGGCTAAACATTACAAGTGATTCCCTTTGAGAAGATTTAAAAAAATAAAAGAGAAGATTTACGTCAATATAGCTATCTATAGCCAATCTATAGCTATCTATGTAAAAATATCTGAAATGTGTTGCTGAGTTAACGTTTCTGGCCCAATTCCTTGGTCTTTTTGCTTGCTAAAGAAAGGTACTTGACATTTACTGTTAAAAAATCAAAGCCTGCTAAAGAAACTGTTTTCAAAAGTCTTACATTTACGGGTAGATATTAACCCTTATTGAAAATTTCATTTAATTTCATTAGTTAGTTAGTTAGTTAGTCCGTTAGTTTTAGAGCCAGCTGCACACTTCCAAATAGAGGGTTTATTGGTTTTATTAAATTTAGATTTGATAACTTTTTTCTGTTGGTTGACAAACAAAATTATAGAGAACGTTGCAGCAGTGCTGAGCAGCTAATTATTATTGTTTAAAAATGTTTAAGAATTCATTGAAAAAGTTGCCTTTTTAAAACTCACGCAAAATAATATTGTAACTACTCCCAAAATTCCAGTATTTTAAAGACATTCAAATTTTGACTCTAACCTTTTGACCTTTTGAGCGTTCAGAGGCCCAAAAATTACTCTGATACTAATTACGTTACTGATATTTGTACCATCCGAAATAATTTCAAATTAAAACTTGAAGGATGTCGCGACCTATCTATGAGCGGTTGAGCAGTTTTAAGTGGTTTGTTCATACTTGATAAGGATCGAACTTTACATTCAATCAGCGTTTTTCATACAGCGAATCCTACTATATTTTCGTTGTTTGATTTTGTGGAAAACTGCAACGCACCACTTATATGGGACATCTCGATATTTTACTTTCTAATATACTAATTTGTGAGTGCCGTAGCTCCGTGGTTAGTGCGTTGGCCTTCTGATCTGTAGGTCGTGGGTTCAATCCCCGGCTGAAGCATAATAACATTTGATATCGAAAAGATTTTTCTTTCGAACGGTACCCACCTGCCGGCAAGAATTGCCAATTTTTCCGGCAGCAACAATTGCCAAAAATGCTTCTTAAAAGAGCTCTGTGGCAAAACTAAGTTAAAGTTATGTCACAATGGTTCTGCCGTTCGGGACCGGCTAATATAAGTAGGTCCCTTCTAATGCTGCCCAAATTTAACATGCACAACAGTATTGGAAGAGAAGCTCGGTGGTATAACAATGGGCCTTTCTGGCCTAAGTGTGTCCTCTCAAAGAGAGGGTAGCCCCATAACCTAACCTAATATACTAATTTTCCGTATTCCGTACACATTATAAAAATGTTAATAAATTTAAAAGCAATTATTATTTTAGTGCACCAACTTTTTGCCAGCTTAAGAATTTTACATTTATTCGATAAAATACTCGTAAACATTCGCGTTATCCACTACAAACATGTACTTTGATATCGCTCAAACACAAGATACAAACTAAACTGAACAGAGCTGCGAGCTATCGATAGTTTGAAATACGACGCTCTTAGTAAGGCAGAATTTTGTAAATTTGTCTATTCTTTTGAAATTGTAGGAACCGTTTTCGATTTTTTTGGAGTGGTTTTTAAGTTCTTTGAATTTATTTTTCGGTTTTTCCAAACTGTTTTCGGTTCTTGTAAAGACCACAACAACAACATTTACAATTGCTTTTTCTACTAGTATTTTCATTATAAATTGACTCATATGAATTAAGACAACGACTACGAACAGACGCACAGTGCTTCAACGAGTTTAAATAATCAAAAATTTAGATTAATCGATTTTGAAGAATGTGATGACATTTTATAAATTTTCCAACTGATATAAATTCGTCAACAAATCTCCCCACATCCGTTCCGCTATAATTTTATATAAATAAACATTTATAAGAAAAAAAATAAATAAAAGTGCAATTATAAAAACAAAACATGTTGTTATAAATATATTTATCACAAAAGTTCGTTCTTAAAATCTAAGAAACGCGATTCCTTTAATTATTTGGATACAGTTGTTCTTAGATAATAAAAAGTTGTTCATAAATTTTAAGAAATTGCACACACAAATATTTTGCTGTGTCAGCATTTTTTTCCTTCCGTATCTTACAATCTAAGACACTTTTTTATAATATGTATAAGAACTTATTCATAAAATTGTTTCTCAGTAAAAACAGGAAAATGTTCTTATATTATAAGAATTGTTTCCAGAATTTAAGAACTACTCTCATTTTAAGTGTACGTTTAAGAAAGTATTCATATAACAATTTGTTATATTTTAAGATAAAATATGAGTATATTTTTTTACATTTTTTCTGCTGTGTATACAAAATTCATTTATAAGAAACTACCTTAAAATTTATAGTTTACCTTGACTCGAAAGCAAATTTTACTAGAAAGATGTATGTGATATTATCTAGTATGCACGCCATATTAGATATTTTGAAACAAATTGTAATTGAAAAATCACCTTACAGTCGGCTGGGACCGACCACGTATTACCCTGTATATATATATATATATATATATATATATATATATATATATATATTCATATATACATATATATATATATATATGGGTGCCGTAGCTCAGTGGTTAGTGTGTTCGTGTTAAGTGCCACATATTTATTTTTATATATATATATATATATATATATATATATATATATATATATATATATATATATATACATATATATATCTATATGTGTGTACTAATGTGTGGATTAGTATGGTACGAGCAACTGGACTCACAGGAAATGGAAGCGCCATAGCCACTGTTTATAGTAGTCCCCGTACAAAATAAGCGAATTTCTTTTAAGTTGAAACAGCTGTAACTTCTGCAATCTTCTGTCTAGAAGAACTATAATTGCAACTTAGATTAATAGGTAGTCTGAAATAATCTGGAAAAAAATCATAATGCCACGCCCACTTTTTAATGGGACTACCATACTAAGTTGCAAAAATTAAAAAAATTTAAACCGTTATAACTTACGAAATATTCAATGTATGAGAACCAAATTTAAAGTGTGGATAATATTGTCAAATTAATTAGATTTACAAGAAAAAGGTAAACCACGGTCACTTTTTATATAGCTTCCATACTAAGCTGCGGAATTATCTTAAAAACCTCCTTTAAATTATACCCTTTAAAACCCCCATAACTTACAAAGTACTTAGTCAAAGTCAACCATATTTCGGTTGTAAATTAGTATTATATGCAAAAATTGTTTATCAAAAAGTGGAAATAAAAGAAAAAGATGGATATTCGAGCAAATTTTATATATATATATATATATATATATATATATATATATATATATATATATATATATATATATATATATATATATATATATATATATATATATATATATGTATATATATACTACTATCAACTATCATATTAATCTAAATGTCAATTATGGTTATTTTAGACCGAAGATTGTAGAAGTTACAGCTGTTTCAATTTAAAAGAAGTACAGACATTTTGTATGGGAGCTACTATAAAAACTAGGCGTGACTCGCCCATTCCTGGCAAGGTTATGTAGCAGTATAATATAACTCTATGTGCCAAATATTGTTATCCCAGATGGTATATAAAGTGAGTTATAGCAAGTTAAAGATTTTGAAAATTCTCAGGTTAGTCGTTTGAATGCTTGGTGTGGGCGTGGCTATTGGCCGATCATGCCCAATATCAATTCTCTCCGTACCCTTGGATCATAGGTTACTTATCATAAATTTCGTCAAAATAGCTCAATATTTGCTCAAGTTATCGTGCGAACCAGTCAACTGACGGACAAACGGACGGACGGACGGACATCGTTAAATCGAAAATTTAAGGACGTTGATAACGAATATATATACTTTTCTATATCTCAGAAGATTCCTTCTAGTGGTTACAAACATCTGACCGAAATGTATATACCTTGCATATTACATTATGCAGGGTATAAAAACGTAATGACAATTTGGAAGTTAAAAGAGAGTTTTTAGGTTGTGTCAAACTTCAAATCCGAATATATGTTATTTCGAAATTTAAAGCGGAATGGTTTTGTTGATGATTTAAAGAAGAGTATTATTGATGAAACAGACACTTTGAATTTAGAGAGAGTGGCGAATTTAAATTTAGTGAAGTAAAATCTAAAATGTTGCGATGCCTTTAAGTCATTCGATGTAGATAATTCTTGAATAAGATAATCTTATTTCGAAAATGTCTTATTTTGATGGTCTAAAGAAAAGTAATTATTTCATCAATATTGTCCAAGGGGCCTTATAGATGAAAAATAAAATTTTATAGAAACGAAAAAGGGTAAAATTACATTCGATTTTGTAAAATGCAACATATATAAAACACAACGAATGTAAATAAATATTGTATTCTATGTTATTTCGATGATAATTACATACGTATTGCTAAATATTTCCAACTTCCGAGTTTAGGAATAAATCTAAAGTGTGGCCAAATAATAGATCAATTATTTGCCAGTAAATATATTTTAAACTAACAATATATTATTTGCATATTGACATTGATTTGAAATTAAGTTCTACTTTAACTGACTTTCTAGAAGTTTCGCGTGTCATGTTTTGTTTTATCCCGTATGTTTTGGATGTACCTTACCATTTTTTTTTTTTGTTTGTTATAGAGTTTAGTTTTGAAGCTCTTAGTAAAACTGATTTCCGGATACATCGAGTCCCTCGGCATTCCGACCTCAGGATGTTGTTTCGCTAGTATATCATACTTCTTGCTATTCATTCAACTAAATGGCCCGCTATTGACAGCAGTTATTCTTAGAATAGCCCTCTTCGGTTGGGACTGGATGTAGATATGAAAAGGCGTAAGTTCCAAGAGAACTTCCAATGATGCTGTTGGACATGTTGGCATAGCTCCTGTTACACACACATACATGATAGTCTTTGAATCCTGCCAAATGTAGTGCTTACAGTCTGAAGCTTTGTGCAGTTCTCCCAAACGACAGCTCCGTCAGATACCATGGGTCTAGCGATTACAGTATAAACCCATCTCAATATCTTTGGTGTGCAACTCCAACTTTTCCCTCCTATGGATTTACAAGTCACAGCAGTCCTTTTCGCCACATTTTCTATATGTGACTTCCATCATAAATGTTGGTCTAATACTACGCCCAGGAATTTTACTTCTTTCTGTAGTGCTATTTCAGTTCCGTCTAAACTGATAGATTTTAGATTCCTAAGATGATACTTTCTAGTGAATGGAACAATTGTAGTTTTTGCTGGGTTATTACTCAGCCCCACTTTGCTGCACCATCTTTTAGTTAATTTTAGCCCTAACATGATTCTTTCCTGAATTGTGTTAGCTAATTAATACAATGCACTTTCCGTAGATTGGCCTGCACTGTACACAAGTAACTGAGAGTTTACTGGAATAGTCATTCTGATGTAGTTGTATACAGCCTTCTCTTATACCTTCAGCATGAAAGATGTTAGGCAAATTGGCCTGAAGGATTTCGAATGAAGAGGGTCCTTCTTACCGGCTCCCAGTGATTTAAAGGTATTTAACGCCCACCGAATCCTCAGCCTCTTTTGGAATATTCCAGTTTGTCCTCTTTATTGTACTAGAAGTTTCAGTTTGTTCTGTTCCTGATGGAAGTGAAGATCCTGGAAAGTGAGTTTTTAGAATAGGTTGAACTTTTTCTTTGTCATCCTCCGTAAAATTTCCATCATCCTTTTTAAGGTTAGTAGAGGTAAGACTAATCGCCTTAGCCTTAGTCAATACTTTGTAGTCTTGACGCCTCCCCAGTTTCTTCTATACTGCTGCAGAAATGTCTAAAACTTTGTCGCTTTGCTTCTTTGATCTCCTTATTGTAAAGAGTCAGAGTGTTTCTATAAACTTCCCAATCCCCAGTCTTTTTTCCCGATTGAATAGTCTGCGAACCGTAGTTACCAGTTTCTTTAAGTCATTGTTCCACCAAGGTACATCGTTTTTGAAGCTGACCCTACTTATTGGACAGCTTTCCTCATAAGCCCCAATAATGGTGTTATCGAAGCCTTCTACCACACTTTCTATACTATTTCATTCCTGATATGATCTCCAACTTAAGTTGAATTAAATTTGTTTTCAGGTTTTCTAAGTATTTTTCCCATTCTGTTTTCCTAGAATTCCTTAGAATTATCTCTATTATCGGTGAACCCTCAATATCGAATCTTATTATTCTATGATCTGACATTTATGGTTTAACTGACACAAACCAATTTGTAACTACCTCACTATTCCAAGTATTTGCTATCACTGTGTCAAGGACCTCACTTCGTGTGTTCCTAACAGAAGTTAGTGTATTTCCAATCTGTTATAATTCTAATCTATTACTTAGAAAAATTAAAGAATATACTCACCCCGTGTGTTAGTGTCCGTACTACCCCAGGTCTCCTTGTGCGCATTTGCGTCGCAGTATCAGTAGCTTCTTCTGCTCACAGTAATTCGCCAGTCTTTGGATTGCCGCAGGTGGTGCCTGTGGGTCATTCCCTGCTAGATAGACCATCGCTACTATTATTTTCTGTGCAAACGCGTTAATGTCTACCGGAATTTTCACTGTCACTAGGTCTCTTGAGAGAAACTCTGAAAAACATGGACATTTTTTATTATTAGTAAGTATCAAACAGGTTCTCGAGTTATTACACGGTATATCCGATATCACCTGTGTACTTTTATCCGCCAAACCCCTTATTTGGCTGCTGAATACTCAATTTAGACCTGAGTGTTGCCCTCGCAATCCCCGTTGAAGCAGCCTTCGCGTGACGGAGGTTGATTTGAGCAACCCTGTTACACTGATATTGCTGACTCAGATCAAATACATCGACTGTCAGAGTCTCATCAGTCTATGACATGGAGACGCTAACCGAGTCATCTCCTGGCCTCAGATTCAGCATGGTCAAGTCGAACTGGTCAAGCTCCTCATTCTTGTGAGGTAGTAAGTTGACGTCCTCGACTTTCTCATCCCTGGAGACCTTTCCAGCTATATCCTCAGGTAGAGTGTCCCCTGGTGTAGACACTTTCTCGTACATTGTCTTTTCCTTCTTCTTATGCACATGGACTGAAATGCAACCAAACCTGTAATTTAATTGTTTGTTGGTTTTGATTGCACCAAAGGATTTGCCGTGTAGTCCTATCGTTAGTAGCTTCCGATTTGTCAGGTCTTTGCTGCTAACGATTCTCCACAAATAAGTAAGAAGGTCCTTATTTTTGATGATTGCTGTTCTTAGAAGGTATACCGTCACCATGTGTGCTGCGGAGATATTATCATCCTTGCACATCGTTAGTTCAATCCATCCTGATAACGTCGGAACTTTTTCACTAAGCCACTTAGCTACTTTTTTTCCACAGTCTACCAGTATTAGTCCTGGTCGAAGGTGGATACAGTCGAATCTTAACTTCGACTACCATCCTTTATAGATCTCCTCCACTAGGAGTTCTTCACGTGTTAGTATCTGCTTAGGGTAAAGGTTCGGGAATACAGCCCGTGTAATGCCTTTAGTGGCGTCAGGTCTCCTGAGTGTACCCGTATACGTTGTAAGTTCAGTCCTATCGTCCAGCCTTGTTTTCTTAGAATAATTACGGCTGATCGTACCCGTACCCCTTTTCGTCACATAAGGAGTATTATTGAGAGCCCGATCTGGCACCTTCTTCAATGCATTTAGTGCCTGTGCCACTCAGACCTGTCAGTTTCCTGACATCTCTAAATGTGAGAACTTCGCCGAAAACCCGTCCACTACTCGAGTGTCGAACTTCTCTGCAGTCATTTTCGTTTCTTGCTATTGTTTCTAACATCTGGAAACTACGACTTCAAAAGACAAGGAAACGTACACGTAGTATCACGTAGTCATACACAAGTACCCAGTAGTCCAATAAAAACAGGGTCGCATCTAAAATATCGCTCCTAATCGGAATATAGGGCAGAAACGAAGGCAGTCCATCGAGTCCTGTCCCGGGCCATATACCTGATTTCATGCCAAGTGGCTCTAGAGCGGGTGTCGGCTTGGATTGTCCTTAACCATGTTTGGCGTGGCGGCCAGGTTGTCGGCTGCCTTAAGGATTCCATTGAAACGAAATTTTCGTCATGTCATGTTGTCATCCTCTCTACGCAGAGTGTGACCATTTCAGGTCCATTTGTGCCTTTTGATTTCTGTGTTTATTGGGACGCTGTTGGTAAGTTGCAACAACCCTGCATTTGTGTAGGTGCGAGGCCAGAAAACTATGCAAACGATATTGATTATAAATAAACATTATTGTAAACTAGTTTGCTACCTATTAATAATCAAGCGCTTGCGAAACTCTTATTTCTTTTTCCAAAGGTTTCTTTTTGTTCATTCTATACTAATTTTGATCCCTTTTACAATAATTTCGCAATTTTTCAAGCCTAAGGTTGCGGACCTTGAGGTTTACACAAGACAATTTTGCAAAGCCCAGCATCGAAGCTTCATCTATGAAAAGTAACGGCATTAGATTACACTCTCGAATCTTTTTCTATTAAAATCTGCTTCTGCTGCATTACGTTTCATCAACTAAGTGACTGAGGAAATATTGTATTTTTTTTTGGATTACGCATATCACCTGAGCTGCATTACCTTGATACATAATATCACGAAACATCACAAGGTTATTTGCACCGATATATTCCAAATAAAGCAATGCATTACTAAAGGGCGATTGGTAATGGAAACCGGAACCTCCTGTATTACCTAGAATTAAGGCCGAATCAATTTCTTTGTACTTTGATATCACAAATGACCTAGCATCAATAAAAGATTGAATGACAAAATGGTCTTTTAAGAGTTAGTTTATTCATATTCATAACATAAATTTCTCTGTTTTATGTTTTGTTTGAAAATACAATATATCAACATTTTATAAATGTTTTGTCTGATAATACAAAAGAAAAATTTTTTTAAATGTTTTGTTTGAAAATATTGGGAAATTTGTAACCGAAAAAATTCTGTCACAAATACACCTATAATTGAAACATTTTTTCTTATATAATATTTGAAACGAACTTTATTAAACCAAATATGTGCCGTTTTGATCGATAATATTTTGCCATTATTCCATCTGTGTAGAACTTCTGAGTTTTCGGAGCGAACTACTGATCCAAGTGCGTTTTGCAAAACATGAGCTGTTGGTACCTTATTCGATACTCGCCACCAACGCAAATACGTCCAAGTATCTTGCGTAGGACGTTTCTCTCGAAAACTCCTACAATTTTCTCATCTGAGTCGCGATGTCTATGGACAGGCATGATGAGAAACTTGTAGAATGTAGTGATCTTCGCAACATCTCCAGACTGACGTGATTACTAGTGTTAATGCTGGTTTCAAGATAGACAAAGTCCTTCACTACTCCAAAAGTGTAGTTATCAATAGTGACGTGCTGTCCAAGATGCTGGGACTCTTTGTTTGGTGATACTACGTACTTTGTCTTGTCCTCGTTCACCGTAAGACCTCCTCCTCATTCTCTCCAAATCGAGAATGCTGCACTGAAAGTCGCGTGTTCATGCCGATTGTGTCAATGTCATCGGAATACGCCAAAAGCATGACACTTTTGTGGAAGATAGTGAAATTATGTCATAGAACAGCAGCTCGTATTATTTTCTCCATATTAAGATAGAAGAAGCCTCACGATAATGAATCACCTTGTCTGAAATATTATTCGGTATTAAATTGGTCCTTCCCAATTTTCATCTCACAACGAAAGTTACACAGTGTCATTCTGCAAAACCGAATGAGCTTCGCAAGAATACCGAACTCAGACACTGTTGTGCAGAGGCAATCCTTTACCGGACTGTCAAAAGCATCTTAATGATCAACAAATAGATGCTGTGTATCTATCTGTTGTTCTTGGGTCTTCTTCATGCTAAGAAGACTTATACTGCGGTAGTTGGCGCAAATTATGGGGTCTCCTTTCATATATATGAGTCAGACACTACTGGACTTCCCATCATCGGGTATGCTTTCATTCGACCATAAGTATTTTGCTTAGGAGCTGGTGCATGCTGATGAGCAGCTCATCGTGTCTGCAGCTTTGTTGTTTTTCAGCTAGCAATGGCTTCTTTGATATCGTCATGGTCGGGTGGTGGAACCTCTACACCATCACCCGTTGTTGGGAACTTCGGAAGATCTCCTCCAATGACGAGAATGTTTGAGGCATCGCCATTCAGAACGGGGAGTAGTTTTCGCTCCGTAAGCTCAGTATATTCTGGACATCAATAACCAGATATCCTTTTTGGTCACGAAACGAAGAGATTTCGGGATTTAAATTGCCACTCAAGCGCATGACAGTAGTCCCTACTCATCTCTATCTCCTTATACACGCATCTTTCCTGCTTTCTCACTCTCTCAGAGGCCGGTAGAAACCGATTACCTCCTCAGCAACAGTAGTTATGGAGTGGGATATATGTATCCACTGTGCTCATGTATCATCAAGAGGGGGAGTGTTCTGCATATGCAAATCCGATAACCGAGTGTTAAAAGCGTTTGCTGTTTCTGGTGATTACAACTTATTGAGCTTTCTCTGCGTGGATCTTCGGTTATTCTTTGTGACACATAAACGTGTTCGCACCTTAAATGCAATAAGGTTGTGATCCGAGTCGATGTTGGCAGCACGGATCGTTTTAACGTACATCACACTGGAAGCATGCCTTCCCTCGATCATCACGTGATCAATTTGGTTCTTCGTTCGTTGATCTGGAAACAACCACGTCGCTTTATGGATGTCGGGATGTTGAAATCTGGTACTACTTATTACCATATTTTATATTGCATCTATTTATCTATATTTTATATTTTATATTGAGTGCCGTAGCTCAGTGGTTAGTGTGTTCGCCTTCTGATCTGTAGGTCGTGGTTCAATACCCGGCTGATGCATAACAAATTTTATATCGATAAGATTTTTCTTTCGAACGGTACCCACCTGTCGGCAAGTAATTGGCAATTCTTCCGACAGTAACAACTTGCCATGAAAAAGCTTCTAAAAGAACTCTGTGACAAAGCTCAGAAAAAGTGATGTCACAAGTGTTCTGCCGTTCGGAACCGGCTAAAATAAGTAGGTCCCTTCTAATACTGTCCAAAATTTAAGACGCACAACAGTAATGGAAGAGAAGCTCGGCCAATGAGCCCTTTGGGGCTTTAAGTGCCACATATTTATATTGCATCGAAGTCGATCAGCCTTATTCCGTTATAGGAAGTGTTCTGGTATACGCTGAATTTTCCGACCGTTGGATCAAAAGTACCATCCTTGCCTACCCTAGTACTGTGGACGCCATGTACGATTTTGTTAACGTGGAGGGGGCAGCGGTCATAAACTTTTTCAAGGCGCTAAAATAAGCTCTTTTTGGTCGCATCGTCCTTCTAATCCCTCGGGGCGTGGGGACATAATAGGTTAACATTGAAAAATTTTGCCTTAATGTGGATTGTTGCCAGCCGTTCGTTCACAGGTGTGAACTGCTAGACAACATGTCATAGCCTCTTACTGACAAAAAATCCACATCCGAGTTTGTGCCTCTCCGCATGGCAACTGTAGTAAATATCAGGGGATGCTCTTTTAGGGCAACTCTGTCCCTCCATCGCATTTCCTAAAGTGCGGTAATGTCAGCACTACATTTGTCGAAGACATCCACCAGCTGGATAAAGGCACCTTCCCTATGAAGGAACCGGAGATTCCAGTTGCATATCCGTAAATCGTGGTCCTTATTTTGTTTGCGGGGTCATTAACAAAAGGTGTAGGCCTTATCCGAGGTTTGTTTAGATTTTTCATTGGGGGAGAGTTTTTATGTGGTAGGTCTCAAGCCGAACGCACAACCTCTAACCGAAGAGGTTTTCGCCACTCACTTTAGCCGTCACCCAGCCTCAATTGTAACTTAAAATTTTTTAAAATAGCAAAAATATTTTTTTTTAATAAATTGCTCGAGGCGTCGCCAGTCAGTAACGGAGAGAAGTGTTTCCTCCATAAGCTCAGTACACTCTGGAAATTTGTAACCAGATTCCCATTGTTGTCACGACATGAAGAGGCTCCGGCTTTCTAGCTCTCTTTTCTTACGCCTGAAAAGTCGTCTCTCGTCACTCCTCTTCTCTCTGTACCGCTCCTTAGCTGCTCGCGTGGCATCTGCACGCAGGGAGAGAAGTTACTAACATTATTTAAACTAGTTTGCGCACTAAACTTGTATGCATACTGCGTATTTAGTGCAAAAAAATCATCTTTTTCATTATTACTTAAACACTTATAGCTCAGTGGTTACTGAGTTAGTCTTCTAATCTCTAGAACGTGGGTTCTATGTCCGGCTGAAGTACAGCTTTATTATCGATTTTTCTTTCGAACTATACCCACTTATCGACAAGCAATTGGCAATTCTTCCGGCAGTAACAATTTGCCATGGAAAAGTTTCTAAAAGAATTCTGTGACAAAGCCCAGAACAAGTGATATCACAAGGGTTTTGCCGTTCGGAAGTCACATAAATTATAAGTGCCACATATGTTTTATAATATTTTTTCTTTCAGCTAAAAGTTCTTAGCGGCGATGTCGCAAATGGAGTGTGAAATTTTTAATATAAAAACAGCAGTAACACGCACCTCACAATCAGCCACAAACTGAACATGTATTATGTACACTTTAAGCCTAAATTTATTAAATTATAATGTACAGAAAAATTATGAGAAATTAAAGAATTCAAAAGCACCTGTTAATTTTTCAGAAAAAGTCTACATACAGAAACGAAAACGGGACTTCCCCGCTCATTTGCTCGATCGCTCGTGCCATCAAAACTATTTAAAAGGTATCGTGGTTCGATTTTGTGCTTTGAATAATCTATTTCAAGAAGTTTAATAAAGAAGAATTCAAAAAGAAAGGAAATTGGAGTTGAATTGGAGAACGGAAAATTATAAAAAAATTATGGAAAGAAGGCCAAACTTTCCGTGAAATTGCTAAAACCCTTGGGAGAGCGCACCCCACAATTCAAATGGTGATGAATAATTTAAAAAAACTGGAACTTTCGTATCGCAACCGCGTTCAGGACCACCTTCTATTCTGACCCAACGAAAAAAAAGATGTGTTTTGGGGAGTGTTCAGGAGAATCCCTGAATGAAAATTGCGCAATGAAAATTGCTCGAAATGTTAAGGAACATTTTAACAAAACCATGCATAACGACACCGTGCGCAAAATTTTAAAAAGCTAACTATCGTGGCCACGATAGTTAGCTCATAAACCGACAAAAACGAATTTCTTTTGGCGCAGAAATATATATATAAGCCGCCAGAGTTCTGGGAGAAGGTGCTATCCTCAGATGAGAGCAAGTTTTGCCTGTTTGGTATTAAAGGATGTCAGCTTTTGTGGCGGAAACCATGCACAACCCTTCATGCGCAAAATATTGTAGGCACGGTTAAACATGGCGGTATTATTGTGTGGGGATGTATGGCTGCCAATGGAGTCGGCAATTTGGTGTTCATTGAGTCAATTATTGATCAGAGCTTATTTAAATATTTTAAAAGAAAATTTGAAGCAGAGTGCTGAAAATCTCGGCCTGGGTTCTGGCTGGCACTTTCAACAGGATAACGACCCGAAGCATACTGCCCATAATGTGAAGCTTTAGTTATTATATAATTCCCCGCATCAATGCAAGACCCCTCCACAATCACCTGAACTTAAGCATATTGAACATTTGTAGGATTTACTTGAGGGCAAGATAAGGTAGCACACCATCACCTCGAAGAAAATGCTTAAAAATATGATTTTAGATGAGTTGCACAAAATTTCAACGGAGGACACTTCCAAGTTAGTCAGGTCTATGCCAAACCCATTGCAAGAAGTCCTAAAACGGAAAGGCGACCCAATCAGCTACTAATCTTTTCAAAACCCCACAAAAAACAATAATTTATCATATAATCTTACCTTTGTACGTAGACTTTTTCTGACCAATTAACAGGTGCTTTTGAATTCTTTAATTTCTCATAATTTTTCTGTACATTATAATTTAATGTATTTAGGCTTAAAGTGTACATAATACTCTAATATTTAAATAAAAAATAATTTCTTTTGAGAAAAATTGTTTCCTTATTGGTATTTAGTGTATGTAATAATATATAATAATTAATAGTTCTATGAAAGTTTTTCTCATATATTCGTTTGCATAGATGTTAAAAATAAAATAAAAACTGTTTATGAAATGTTGGAAAGGCTGGAAAATATTTAACTTTTTTTGGTCATTACCTTTCCTATTGTTCCTATTTGTGTCTCCCATGTAGATGCGAGCGCGTAATAACACGAAAACAATAACATGTTCAGTTTGTGGCTGATTGTGAGGTGCGTGTTACTGCTGTTTTTATATTAAAAATTTCACACTCCATTTGCGATACCGCCGCCTAAGAACTTTTACCTGAAAAAAAAAATATTATAAAAAATATGTGGCACTTATAATTTATGTGACTTCCGAACGGCAAAACCCTTGTGATATCACTTGTTCTGGGCTTTGTCACAGAATTCTTTTAGAAACTTTTCCATGGCAAATTGTTACTGCCGGAAGAATTGCCAATTGCTTGTCGATAAGTGGCAAGCAATAGAACCCACGTTCTAGAGATTAGAAGACTAACTCAGTAACCACTGAGCTATAAGTGTTTAAGTAATAATGAAAAAGTTGACTTTTTTGCACTAATTACGCAGTATGCATACAAGTTTAGTGCGCAAACTAGTTTAAATAATGTAAGTAACTTCTCTCCCTGCGTGCAGATGCCACGCGAGCTGCTAAGGAGCGGTACAGAGAGAAGAGGAGTGACGAGAGACGACTTTTCAGGCGTAAGAAAAGAGAGCTAGAAAGCCGGAGCCTCTTCATGTCGTTATTATTTCCTTATTGGTATTTAGTGCAGCGAAAATTGTTTACTTCTTGTACGTACACTTTTTCTAAGTGTACATTAAATCAAGCCCTTTCGTTTTAACAACTATATAACATGTGAATTTAGAAGAGGACAGCGACAGACTATTTCAACATTCTACAAAACCAGCTTATTGCCGAAAATTTTAAATAATATTATTCCATAGTGAACTTTATCTCACATGTAACTATTTCCTCTTTATCAGATGAATTGGATGAACTACTTCTTAAATATTGTTACGTTTTTATTCTGTGAGCGTTTAATTCTATTTGAATTACCTTGTTCGATCACTGGATTCTGTTAATAATCACTGCAACACTTATTTTATGCAACTATATACAGCAACAATTTATTTAATAATCTCTATTTACAATCAACACTGTTTACAATCAACTATTTACTATAACACTTAAATGTACTTGCAACTTTTGCCTCTGTATCAATGTTTTCGCAATCACGTTCGGTAGCAGATTGATTTTCCTCCTCAACGCTGGCTCTATTTATACTCTGTTGGCAACACCCCAGAATCTTCCTTTATCGAGATTCTTCTCTTCCTTTCTCGTTGGCTTGTTCTGGTTATCGCTCATTTCTTTTTGTTGACATTCGTTTCGATGCTGCCAATAGAGTCAGTCACAATAGTGATGAGTAATCAACTATCGATACTCGTTACACTGCCCTCCTCTTAACCTTGTTCGTCCCGAACAAGTTTTTATACTTCCCCTCGATATGGCGCAAGTCTCTCCAAGTGCACTACTTTAAACTTTGCTCTTTTATTCCAGGCACGTTGAATGCGATACACTACGTCATTTATCTTTGCTATAATCTCATATGGTCCTTCCCAATGAGTCTGTAGTTTAGGGGACAGGCCTTTCTTTCGTTGTGGATTATGAAGCATTACAAGCTCTCCTTCATAGAACCCGTTTGAATTTGCTTTCAAGTCATACCTGGCCTTCATCTTATCGCTTATCATCTGCGACCGCTCTCTGATGAACTGATGTACTTCATCCAACTGTTCCCGCTTTTCGCTAGTATAATTTCCTTCGGTTGATCTCGTTGGTGTTACAACTCCAAATTTTAAATCAGCTGGCAGTCTTAACTCGTTTCCAAAAATTGCCATTGCCGGTGTAGTAGCCGTCGTATCATGTTGTGCGCATCGATATGCCATGAGGAACATTGGTATATGTACATCCCAGTCTCTTTGGTATTTATCTACGACTTTTCTCAAATATTCCTCCAAGGTACGGTTAAATCGTTCTACCATGCCATCAGATTGTGGATGCAAAGGTGTTGTACGAGTTTTGTATATACCCAGCATACGGCATATCTCTTGGAATACAACTGATTCGAAATTTCGACCTTGGTCTGAGTGTAATTCCATCGGTACACCAAAACGAGTAATCCATTGGTTGACGAATACATCCGCAACTGTACTAGCTTCTTGATTTGGAATGGGGTATACTTCAGGCCATTTACTGAAGTAATCTATAACCACCAGAACATACTTGTTTCCTGCGTTGCTTATTGGAAATGGTCCAGCTATGTCCATAGCAATTCGCTCAAATGGAGCACCCACGGTGTATTGGTGCATCTTACCACGACTTTTCTTAGTGGGACCTTTGGCCATTGCACATTGCTTACACTTCCGTATCCAATCAGCGACATGGTCATGGCATCCAACCCAATAAAATCGTTTCTTTATTTTCTCGACGGTTTTGGTGATTCCCAAATGCCCTCCACTGGAGGCATTGTGATACTCAGCTATCACTTCATTTATTCTTGCCTTGGGTACGACTAGCAGATCATAAGTGATTTTTCCATCTTCACTTTCCCATGTTCGGAATAAACATCCGTCTCGTAAGTGCAGGCTTTGCCACTGCGCCCAGTATGCCTTTGCTATTGGACTCTCATTAGCCATTTCTTGCCAATCTGGACGTATGCCCTGCTCCTTGTATTCCATAATCTTTACGAGATCTGGGTCGTTCCGCTGATCTTCTTGCACTCGTTCAGTGGTCCATGTCTCCTCCGGCAATATATTTGTAAGTCGTACGTCGACAATGTGCTCCTTGCTTTCCACTCGAGAACAATGTTTACATTCCATTTTGCAAGGACGACGAGATAGAGCATCCGCGTTGCCGTGATGTCCTCCTTTACGATGTTCGATGGTAAAATGATAACTCTGCAGCCTTTCAATCCAGCGCGCCAATTGTCCTTCTGGGTTTTTAAATTGCAATAACCACCTTAGCGCTGAGTGGTCAGTTCGTAGATGAAATGACTGACCGTACATGTATTTATGGAAATACTTTACACATTCCAGTATTGCGAGCAACTCTCTTCGTGTGACACAGTAATTTCTTTCTGGCTTCGACAGGATTTTACTGTAGTATGCTATTACTTTTTCTTGCCCATCTATGATCTGAGAGAGCACACCACCTATTCCATAGCCACTCGCATCTGTGTCCAACACAAACTTTTGACCAGGTACTGGATACGCTAATATTGGTGCTGAACAGAGTTTTTCTTTCAGCTGTTCGAATGCTTTCTGTTGGTCCTCGCCCCACACAAATGGTTTGTTCTTTCTTGTCAACTCATGCAGACTGCTGGCGATGTTTGCAAATCCAGGAACAAATCGTCTATAGTAGGTGCATAAGCCTAGGAAGCTTCTTAGCTCGTGAAGATTCGACGGAATAGGCCATTCTTGAACTGCTGCTACTTTCTCCTCGTCGGTATGTACCCCTTCTGTTGTTACTTTATGACCAAGATATTTAACTTCTTGCCTGAAGAGTGAACACTTTTTCATATTCAGTTTAAGCCCTGCTGATTGTATACGCTCAAATACTTCTTTCAACTTTTCCAGGTGGTCGTTAAAATCTTTTCCCATCACAATAATGTCATCGAGGTACACCAAGCACGTTTTCCAGTGTAGTCCTCTGAGTACACGCTCCATCAAACGTTCGAAAGTAGCTGGCGCATTGCATAAACCAAATGGCATGACTGTAAATTGCCATAGACCATCGCCAATACTGAAAGCTGTTTTCTCTTTGTCTTCCTTACCAAGTTCCACTTGCCAGTATCCACTTTGCAAATCAAGAGTTGAGAACCACTTCGCACCAGATAGTGTGTCCAGAGTGTCATCGATTCTTGGCAGTGGATAGCTGTCTTTTTTCGTAATATCATTTAGCTTTCTGTAATCCACACAGAATCGAGTACTTCCATCCTTCTTCTTTACCAGCACAACTGGTGAACTCCATGGACTCGCTGATGGTTCAATAACACCTTGTTTCTGCATATCGGAAATCAGCTTAATGGCTTCGTCTCTTTTGGCCAATGGAACTCGTCGTGGTGTTTGACGAATTGGTCTAGAATCACCGGTGTCAATGTGATGCTTCACGATGGTTGTTCGTCCTCCAGTTTTTCCATTTGAAGAAAATATTGAACTGTACTTCTCCAATACTTGTAAAGCCTTTTCTTTTTGCTGTTTGGTAAGCACACCTGCCCATTCTTCCATCTGTGCTTTTATTTCCGCTCCGACAGTTCTTGATCTTCCACTTTTTATCGACGAACCCTTTTCGCAGTCTACTACGGCAGTAACTTCCTGGCAATGACCAATCACCATTCCTTTCTTCACAACTGTAGATGTATTAGTTGGATTTAATATTCGCACCGGTACTATTCCATTTTCTTTAGGTTCTACTAACGTCCTACCAAGTATGATGTTTTTATTCGTTATTTCTTTATCTGCTTCCACCAGCCACAACTTGCCTGTCCCATCATCCACATTCATCTGTGCCCATATCACCGCTTCTGATTTTGCTGGAACCTCTTGGCGTTGACATGCCAGTACTCGTTTGATGTTCCCACTACGCTTGTAACCGATGTTCAATGGTAGTTCGATATTTGCATAGCGCAGTATCCGTTGATTTAAATCTAATGTAAATCCGTTGTCAATCATAAAATCAACACCAATTATTACGTCATCGATGATGTCAGCCACAATGAATTCATGTTCCCACGTGTAATTTCCAATAGATACTCGTTTCTTTATCTTACCCAGAATTGGTGCATCCTCACCCGTTGCTGTACGCAATTTTATTCCCATTAAAGGCTCAAACCTCTTTACCAAGTCGCTCTTGATTATAGAATGTGATGCACCAGTGTCCAGGGTTAACATGAATTCCATATTGTCCAATTTTCCATCAATAGTCAAGCTGCTTGGCACACGCTGTAGTTGTGAAATGTGAATGATGGGGCAACCCACTGTTGGAGTCAGTTCACGCCCCGCTGAACTGACTCGATTTAGTTTAACGATGGATTTGTGTTAGTGGAGCGATCACTATCCACCTTATTCTCCTTCTTTTGTCTTCCTGGAGAACTCGATCTTGATCGCTTTCGTCGTAGACGGCAGTCACGCGCCATGTGTCCTGGTTTGTCACAAATGAAGCACTTACCAGTAAATTTGTTTTCGCGTCGACCTGTTGTTCTTCCTTCAGGCTGCGCTACAGATTTGAATGCCTGACACACTGCTTCAACTAGATCTGCTGTTTCTGTTTCTAGTTGGCGTACCCGTGGCATTGGTCGACACATCAAACTGGCGGCTTCAAACGTCAATGCACTACTGACTGTTTCGGCATAAGTATTCCTGGGTGACATGACTAGGGCAGGCTTTGTCTCTCCATCACGTATGCCATCTATGAATGCCTCTATTTTTATTTTTTCGACGAACTCTTCCGAATTACCGGGGAACGCTAGATGACATAAGCGCTCAATATCGGAAGCAAATTCCTGAAGGCTCTCATTACTCCGTTGCACTCGCGATCTCAATTCCACTCGATGTAATTGACTCTTGTATTCATTTCCATATTTTCGCTGGAGTGTGTCCATCAGTGACTGATAGCTACCACGATCTTTCTCTGGAATCATCTGTAACACCTCGGAAGCATTACCTTTTAATGCGACTATTAAAGCAGCAGTCTTGTCGCTATCATCCCATTGATTCTTCGAAGCGGTTGTCTCGAATTGAAGCTTGAAGATATTGAATGGCGTGCTTCCGTCAAATGTTGGTGGCTTTAATTTGATTGTACTTGAATCTCTAATCACTGATGTGGCTGGCCCATTTATTTTTAGTTGATTGAGTTCGTGCTGTAATTTCTCGAACTTAACTTCCCAGTCGTCGACATGTTCCTTCAGCTTATCATCCAACTCATCCACGTGTTCTTTCAGCTCTGTAACTTTGTCATTAATAGCTCCGGAAATTTCCTGAAATCTAAGTTCAATTCCTTTTTGTAGATTTTCGATGACGTGTTCTTGGCGAGCCGAATGTTCTTGAAGCTTGGAGTCAATTGTTTTCTGGAACTCTCCCATAGCGTTTTCTTGACGTACCGAATGTTCTTGAAACTTGGAGTCAATGCGAGACGCATTTCCTTGAATTTCCGTACGTAATTCACTAATAACGCCCTCTTGTCGAGACGAACTTTCTTGTAACTGTTGCATCATGGTTTTCATGAACTCCATGAGTTGACCACTCGAATCTATTTTGATCTCTTCCTCAGCGTGCACAACTGCTTGTATATCGGCTTCCTCGAAGAACTCATGTTCTTCTACATTAATTCCCTTAGCCTCCATAGCTTGCCTCAGCCTCACCAGCAGTTCCGCCTTTGCACCTGATGACGATAGATTCATCTCTACCAACAGCTTTTTAAGCTGGTCCACTTTTAGTTGTTCAATTTTCACCATCTTTACAGAATCCCACTTCTGACACCAATTGTTACGTTTTTATTCTGTAAGCGTTTAATTCTATTTGAATTACCTTGTTCGATCACTGGATTCTGTTAATAATCACTGCAACACTTATTTTATGCAACTATATACAGCAACAATTTATTTAATAATCTCTATTTACAATCAACACTGTTTACAATCAACTATTTACTATAACACTTAAATGTACTTGCAACTTTTGCCTCTGTATCAATGTTTTCGCAATCACGTTCGGTAGCAGATTGATTTTCCTCCTCAACACTGGCTCTATTTATACTCTGTTGGCAACACCCCAGAATCTTCCTTTATCGAGATTCTTCTCTTCCTTTCTAGTTGGCTTGTTCTGGTTATCGCTCATTTCTTTTTGTTGACATTCGTTTCGATGCTGCCAATAGAGTCAGTCACAATAGTGATGAGTAATCAACTATCGATACTCGTTACAATATGTATACATATTTATCTCGAGAATCTAACGTCCTTATAAGCTGTGCTGCATTCCAATGTTGAATGGCACTGTAGCCGTGTCGAATGCAATTTGCAATCTCGAATCTTTTGTCAGTAAGCCAATATACTCGAATTTTTTGCTTGTATATCTTGTAATAGAAACAAATATTCCGCGCAACACAACTGACTATTTAACAGAAGAGAACAGTGAGCTGTAATGTGTGTGCAAGATGATAATTCTCATAAAAAATTATCTTCGGTTTGTAACACAACGTTGCACTGAATTTATACAACATCTTGTACCGTATGTACGGAGTATTATCCTTTAAAAAAGCTAGATTCAAAATAAGATAGGGCTAGAAAAGAGACACGAAGCTAAATCCTAAATTTCAAAGTTAAATAACCAAAAAAATAGATCTAGGCTCTAAAAGGCTAAACTGGCAACACTGATACGATTAATGCGCATATTAAGCGAAAGCACACGCTAACACAGAATATTAAGGTTGCGCCCTTCTCTTGCCTCTAATCGGTTCTCAGTGAATTTTACGTAATGTCACATCACAGTATTTCCAAGAGTTGAATTATTTATTCATTATTCCGCATTGTTTATATAATTAGAAATTTTATTATGTAATTATAGTATAATTAACAAGGTAAGGCATTCCGAGATTAATTTTGATTCTCTCATTTTTAAATAAGTGTATACAAGAAAATCACGACAGTGTTGTGAAATCTATCAATGTGAAATATTCGAAAATATTTTGTAACATTAATCAGTTGTGTATAAGGGTCAAACATATCACATGCATTTGTTTATTCTTTTTTTCAATTATTACTAATTTTATTTTAATTACATCAACTTGTAAATATTTTTTTTAATGTTACAATAATTAAAATATTAAAAAATTTTGTTAAAGTCCATTTTTTTTTTTTAATTTTTAATAAAAACTTAAAATTTTGTACTTAAGTAGAGGATTAATAATTTTGACACAGATTTTGACATTACTCTTTCATTGATATTTTGATACATAGTAATTTTGACAATACCTAAACATGCTTCGGCATATACTTGGAAGGACGTGGGAACAAATTTTACGATTGCTTTACATTGTTAATTATGCTATTTATTTTTTTCTTTTCAATTTGTTTACTATTTTGTCATCTCCCGCAGCTGAACTATTAAGACATGACTTCTAGAAAAATCTTCGCTGATGGTCGCAATCTTCTTTTCTATTGTTGTTGGCAGAAGCACAAATGCAAAAACATTATCAGTTGCTGGTAGACCACGAAGCATACATGGTTACTGTTTGATTATGAGGCACATGATAGTGTTTCTGCTTTTGTCTTAGTCCTCATTCAAACACAAGAAAGATTTGCACCGAAAACATTTTCAATTCACTTTTGATGTCTCGTGCTATTTTACACGGGAAAAAATGTTTCCCGGTTACATATGTACCCCTTTGTACGTTTTCTTAATGTTTGAAATTAGGATTTCCCTCAAATTTGTATGGGCTAAACTCATGATAAAACTGAGGGAAATGGACTTAAAAAATTTATGGTTTTCACAGAAGTTATGGAGGAGAAACAAAAAAGCGGTATTAAAAACTTATATAAGTAAAAGATTTCTGATCTCATTTTAATAGGTAGGGTATCGTTGGAAAGGATATAAAAGAGTACGTCAGTTTGATTATCTTCTTAATGCTAATTACAATGCTCTACTTGTAGATTATCAAAATTTCTTTCGAAATTCCCAAAATATTTTTGAATAAATTATAATTATTAAAATTCTTAGAAAATTACATTTTCAATAAGATATTTTCCGAAATGGAAAATGGAAAAAAAAAACAAAAACAAACAAACAAAAAATGATACCGTTTACTAGTAACATGTAGTTTTTACTGACATACCCTCTGACTTATAATCTTTCCAACGATACCCTATTTTTGAATATGGGATCCGAAATTTTTGACATATAAATTTTTAATAGCCCTTGTCAGAGACTTTCAGATTTTTACCACCTCCATAACTTCTCTCAAAAACAAAGTGTCAACATTTTCAAAAGAATTTAGTTGACTTAGTTAATTAATTTAGAAGTTTGAGCGAAATCGAAGAAGCTCGTTACGTTTAATATGGCATGGCTGTATATAAAGTAGTCAGACGTATAAGTAAATACCTACATTTATATACGTAAACTTGTATTTTCACTTTTATGTGCTTCATGGCAACACTGGTCCAACTCAAACATTAATCACGTTGCAACGAGTAGCCAACTTAAACAGAGGCGAGACTCAATTCAATTCGTCGGAATCTTTGTTTACTGATGCTTACATATATTCATAGATATATACGTAATATCACCGCAACATTTAGTTTTTGTTTTACGATCAACAAGCCAGACGTTCATACTACCAACTTCCAACTTGCGTGATTTGTGGTCCATAGTTTTAATTCGGCAGTTGAGAGGTAGAATTGTGTACATATATAAATTGAATAAGCGTACTAAATATTCGTCCATCATTAATTTCTATATAATTGATGTTAACTTTGATATCGTGCTTTGCCCGATTCTGTGAACTCTTAAAAAAAATATTCATATTTTAACCTCCTGTGCAGTTAATAATTGCTAAAGCGATTAGTGAATATAACATAAATTGTAGTAAAATAATAATTTGTCTACATATACATATGAACGTAATAATTAGTGACAACAATAAATGTGTTGGTAGTTTGGCTTACAACAATCGTGGTTATCGTAGAATATTGTGCATTTGAATAATAATAAAGCATCCGTTGTAATTTCAGTAAATTTCAGTACACGTGAATGCGTGCAAGTAAGTTAAGATGTATATGTATATATATATATATATATATATATATATATATATATATATATATATATATATATATATATATATATGTATATACACATATATATATATATATACATATGTATATATATACATATATATATATATACATATATATATATATATACATATATATATATATATATATATATATATATATATATATACATATATATATACACATATATATTAATATATATATATATATATATATATATATATACATATATATATGTATATATTTCTGAATATATACATATATATATCTATATATATATATATGTATGTATATATATACATATATATATGTATGTATATATACATATATATATATATATATATGTATATATATACATATATATATACATATATATATATATGCATGTATAAAAAGTGGCTCCCAGCTTATTTCGTACAGTGACAGTTTAAAAATTGCTGCAGTCGTAATTCCTAATAAAGCAAAAATTTGAACAAAATATAAATGCCATTTTAGAAAGGAAGGTTTGTTTTTTATTT
>OY978525.1:53821947-53874447 GCA_963854835.1 Megamerina dolium | reverse complement strand
TCGTTAGTTGTCACCAGTGGCAGGTTGCAGGGCGGGGTTTTGGGGTTTGAAAAATTTGGATTTTGATCGACTTTACAATTTGTATTTATTTTATATTTATATGAACTAGCAAATATCCGTCCCGCTTCACTGGGACCTAATCTTACAATACTTTTCCGCTGTTGCCAAGGCACGTATAGCGTTGGAGAATAGAATCAAATACTGATTTTAAGCAGTACAGCTTATTTAAACGGCATAAAACTGAAAATTTTTTAAGAGTTTTTTTTTCGTCTTTTGTTTATACATATGGGTCATTCTTTTTAAATTCGCACGGGTTTGGCCAAAAAAAAAATTTGACATTTTCATATCGGCTAATAATTAAAAAAAAAATTCTTTACGTAAATTCTGATCTGTAGGTCGTGGTTCAATCCCCGGCTCATGCATAATAAATTTAATATCGAAAATATTTTTCTTTCGAACGGTACCCATTTGTCGGCAGGCAATTGGCAATTCTTTCGACAGTAACAACTGGCCATGAAAAAGTTTCTAAAGCAACTCTGTGACAAAGCTCAGAAAAAGTGATGTCAAAAGGGTTCTGCCGTTCGGAACCGGCTAAAATAAGTAGGTCCCTTCTAGTACTGTCCAAAATTTAACACGCACAACAGTAATGGAAGAGAAGCTCGTTGTTTTATGTTGTAAACGTTCTACTCGAATCAACCCTGTTCAATCACTGGATTCTGTCAATAATAATTTCAACATTTATTTTGTACTAACTATATCCAACAACAATTTATTTAAACAATACTTCTAGTCACAATCACAGTCTAATGTACTGTCTTCCTGATATTGCGTAAGTTGCTCCAAGTGCACTACTTTAGACTTTGCTCTCTTATTCCAGGCACTTTGAATATGATACACTACGTCATTAATTTTTTGTTATTATCTCATATGGTCTTTGAAATCGAGTCTAGTGGAGGGCCTTTCTTTCGTTGTGAATTAAAAAGCATTACAAGTCTGCTTCATAGAACCCCTTGGAATTTGCTACATGACACTTCTGGTAGGACATTTGTCAGTCCTTTACCATCCTGGTTGCAAGTACGTTGAAAGAGAGTATCAGCATTACCATGATGACCTGCATTACGATCTTCCTTTTGTTGACCTGTAGAAATCGATCTTGGCGGTAAAAACGTTCTATATGCCCTCGTTTGTCGCACAAAAAGCAGTTAGCTGTAAATTTGTTTTTACGACATACTGCTTGAACTAGATCTGGTGTTTGTGCATCTAGTTGGCGTACTCGTGACATTGGTCGACACATCAAACTGGCGGCTTCATACGCCAAAGCGCTACTTACTATTTCGGCATATTTATTCCTTGGTGGCATGACTAGGGCACGCCTAGTCTCACCATCATGTATACCATCTATGAATGCGAATGCCCCAGGTTTTAATTTTTTCGATGAATTCTTCCGAATTACCGGAGAATGTTAGGTGACATATATCGGAAGCCAAATATTGAAGGCTCTCATTGCTCCGTTGCACTCCCGACCTTAATTCCACTCTATGCAATTGGCTCTTATATTCATTTTCATATTTGCGCTGGAGTGTGTCCATCAGTGATTAGTAGCTACCAAGACCTTTCTTTGGAACTATGTGCATCACTTCTGACGCATTACCCTTTAATGCCACTATTAAAGTAGCGGTCTTGTCACTATCGTCCCACTGATTTTTTGAAGCTGTTGTCTCAAACTGGAGTTTGAAGATGTTGAATGGCGTGGTTCTATCAAAGTTTCATTCTACTTGATTCTCTAAACACTATGTAGATGGTTTGTTTACATGTTCCTTCAGATCCATGGCTTTTTCTTTTATTTCTACAATTTTCTCGTTAATAGCCCCAGTTATTTCTTGAAGTTTGTAGTCAATTGTTTACTGAAATTCCTTAATAATGTTTTCTTGATCAGACGCATTTCCTTGAATTTCCAAACGCCATTCACTAATACCGCCCTCTTGGCGATTCGAACCTTCTTGAATTTTTATACACAGTTATTGAAGCTTAGGGTCAATGCAAGACGAATTTTCTTGTAGCTGTTGTTGCATTCTGGTTTTCAAAAATTCCATGACTTGACCACTTAAATCTATCTTGCTCTCTTCCTCAGCGTACGCAACTGCTTGTATCTCGGCTTCCTCAAAGAACTTATAGTCTTCTTTTACGTCTTCTTAGCCTGCATGGCATGCCTTAACCTCCGCTTTTCGCTAATTCCGCTTTTGCACCTTATTGCCACAGATCCACGAACAGATTTTTAAGCTGTCCAAATTTAGTTGGTAAATTTTCACCATCTTAACAGAATCCTACTTCTGACACCAATCGTTACGTTTTTATTTTGTGAACGTTTAATTTTACTCAAATCAACCCTGCTCGATCACTCGATTTTGTCAATAATGACTGCAACACTTATTTTGTACTTGCAACAATAATTTATTTAATCGATAATTATATTTACAATAGCTATTTAATGTACTTGCTACCTTTATCTTGCTATCGTCTGATGTTGCCTTTCACTTTCACTTTCGGAATTGAATTGATTCATCTGTCAACTAACTTGCCCTATATATACTCTACGGCAACACTCCAGAATCTTCCTTTATCGTAATGGAGTCTTCTCTTTCTTTCTCGTTGGCTTGTTCTAGTTATCGCCTATTCCTTTTTGTTGACATTCGTTTCGATGCTACCATTATTCGTGCTTTTCACTAGTGATGAATAACCATCGATGCTCGTTACTCCCTCGTTACGTTCACATATGAGTAATTATCTAAATTTTGTTTACACCGCTTACCATCATTTGCTACTGATTAAATAATTTTGTCCGTTGTACGCTAGATAGATAATTATACAATAGATTATTTAGATTTTTCATTGGGGGAGAGTTTTTATGTGGTGGGTCGAAAGCGCAACGCACTTATAACCGAGGAGGATTTCGTCTTTGCAGAATGACAATATAACTCCCGTTGTGCAGTGAAAATTAGAAAGGACCTTCTCTCCGTTTTATACTGAACGGAGTTTCAGAAAAAATGATTCGTTATCGTGCAACTTCTTCAATCTTATTATTCAGAAAATAATACGAGCTGCTCATTTACGACATAATGGAACTATCTTCAACAAAAGTTTCATGCTTTTGGCGTATGCCGATGATATTGTCAAAATCGACATGAGCACTCGAGTGGCCAGTGCAGCATTCTTAGAGTTGGAAAAAGAGTCGCATCGAATGGGTCTTACGGCGAACGAGTTAAAGTTCGTCTTTCACCTAGTATCAACAAACAAAGAGCCCCGGCATCTTAGACAGCACATCACTGTTAATAACTACGCCTTCGATGTAATAGAGGACTTTAACTAGGAACCAGCAGTAACACCAATAATGACGTCAGCCTGGAAATATTCCGAAGGATTCTTGCTAACAGGTACTACTTTGGGCTAAGTAAGCAATTGAGAAGTCGACTCCTCTATCCACCAACGAAAACCATACTCTACAAGTCTCTCTTCATGCTTGTCCTTACATACGGCGCCTAAGCTTGGACAATTTCCACCTCGAAATAAGGTACAGCCACATATTTTTTAATAAGTCTTTTTCAGCAAAATTAGATTTAATCGATCATAAAATAGTTTTTCAAATAGCTTAGACAGTGTAGGCAACAGCCTAATTGGCCTATAAGAATTACTTGCGAAGCATCTTTATATGGTTTCGGTATGCAATCATTTCTGCAATTTGCCATACTAGTGGAAAGTAATTGAATTTAAACACTGCGTTAAATACAATATATTCCTTAAGAAAATTCATGGGGGAGTTCTTTTAATACTTTGCCATTTATTCCATCGTATACTGGAGATTTTTTATTCCTTATTTTGCCATTGCTTTTATCGATGCTTCATTATTGTTACTTGTAGTACGCAGTTCTGCACTTACATAATTTTTTGTTATCATGTCGTGTGAAAAAGTTTTTGCGAAATGTTCAGCTAGCGTCTTGGCTTTTTCTAGAAACCTCCTTGCCACAAATTATATTGTTTCTTAAAGGTGGTTGGTGTAGCACTGCATTATTTATATTTTTTGATGCTTTCCGTAAGGAGTAGTTTATTTGTGACTCAAAGATTTTTGAGGTAATGTTGGCGATATTCTGTGTGTGGTCTCTGAACGAGTTCCAGTCGCATTTAATGTTATTTTTTTACTTTTTTTTATATGGTACTTATAAGTCCCGAAGAGCTCTTTGGCCGAGCTTCTCTTTTATTACTGTTGTGCGTGTTAAAATTTAGACAGTATTAGAAGGGACCTACTTACTTTAAGCGGCTCCGAATTGCAGAACTCTTGCGACATCACTTTTTCTGAGCTTTGTCACAGACTTCTTTTAGAAGCTTTTCCATGGAAAATTGTTACTGTCGGAAGAATTGCCAGTTGCTTGCCGACAGATGGGTAGCGTTCGAAAGGAAATCTTGTCGATATTAAATTTGTTATGCTTCAGCCGGGGATTGAACCCACGTACTTCCAGATCATTAGGCCAGCACACTAACCACTGACACCCATTTATTGTTATACAGCCCAGTATTTTGCTGTATGAGTAAAAGCTGAGTTTTACACACAGAACAATTTGTGCTTGATCTGATGACAGCTCCAGGTTAGTTTTGGCTGATAATAGATTGTGATCTAGGCCTTTCGTTAAGAAGTCAATAAATCGCTTATTTAAAGGCACAGTCCAATTTAATAATTTGGTATCTTTCGCAGTTGAGGAAAACCCAACATTTTTTGGCGCTGACCCAACGTGGGTCAGTGCCTTTAAATAAATTCTAAGTTCTAAAAACGAAGTTTGATTTAAAATTCTGCAAAATCGTTTGCGTAGAAATATAAAACTTAAACTAAAGGTTGCTTGTGTCGTTGTGGTCAACATTGGACTTTTCTACATTTCCGCCTTTTGGAATCATTCGCCGTTGAACATTCACCAAATTAATTCCTGATTTGAAATAATTGTAAAAAACAATATAATCGTTATTTGGAGGTCCAGAAAACGCTATTTTTTTGTAAACGAATTAACTGCTATTGGCGCTGCCATTTTCTCGTCATCGCTACGCTGCACTGCTGTCGCTTCAAACATTATCAGCTACCGCTACCTTGTAACATCACTGCGTTACCGCCGTAATGCGCTGCTCTGTTTTCGCACTTTTTCTCTCTACGCTTCGCTGCCGGTGCTTCGCTAAATCGCTGAGTCACCGCTGTTGTGCCAATGCCAGTTTCTCTATTTTCGCATATCGTCGCCATGCTCCGCTGCCGCTAAAAACATTAGCAGCTGTCGCTACCTCGTTACATCGCTGTTGCGCTGCTCATCTCTCTGCGCTAAATCATCATAACCCAACAAACATTTTTTCATTTTGCTGTTTGTCGTTGCGCTCGTTCATCGCATAGTTAACACATGCTTCGGTTGCACAGTCGGTGATTGCGGTATTCCTACTCAATGTTACATATTTGTTTTTGCCGCTGCTGCATAACGCTTTCATCGAATACGATATTTTTTCTTAAATTCCGTTAATGATTACGTTATACTTATATCAAGTTATTCGTCGAATGAACTTATATCAACTTATTTATCGAATAAACTTTTTAACCAATTTACTTTTTTTTTTATTTTCAATAACTTTGGAGGAATTAAAACAGGAACGCGCTAATATCAAAAAAAGACTTAGACAGACTTAGAGGAGTTGTACATTACAGAGAAGCTTACCATTCAATTGCAGCTAGCTGAAGACTACAATGCCACTCTGTCAGACACTAATTGCGTTATGCAACCTAAGCTCAAACTCTCTTCTTTCAATGGCAAATATTCCGAGTATCGCAATTTTATGACATCCTTCAAACAAATAATCGATCGTGAACTTTTGTCGAATATCGAAAAATTTAACCATTTACGCAATTGCCTCCAAGGTCTGGCTCTAGAAACTATTGATGGGTCACCAATGAAAATTTCTCCAAGACATTAGAAAGGCTTAAATGTCGGTGTAATAATCCAACAATCGTATTTTTAGAAAATATTTCGTCGCTTTTCAAAAGTCGTTAGTATCCAATTCCAGCGGTGCGCAATTAAGAAGCCTTTTTGATAAGGCGTCCGCAATCTACCGCTCATTACTGTCATTAGGAACAGACAGCCCAATATCTCAGGCCATGCTGATTTACTTTGTACTACAGAAAGCTGATGAGGAGACAAATCGTAAATTGAAGGAGTCGTTGGATTCGTTGGAGTCGCTCAAACATTTTGGAGAGACACTGCCAATACTTAGATTCGAGCGAACATGATCATACTTCAGTGCGGGTACATCAATGTGGAAACAAGATTTCTAAATCAAGGAGCCAACACAAGGGATATTCGTTTATTTGCTCGAACTCTACATGCTTGATGTGCTTGATGTGTACATACCTATATAAGTAATTCAACGTTGGATCAAATTATCCTTGCTACTGCTATGGTCTTAGTTCGGGCTGCATCTGGTGAATACCGGTTAGGAAGAGTATGGTTGAAATCTCATGACCGATGAGTTTTCACAGAAATTGTTGTTGCCATGAAGCAAGCATAATATTCAAATCCAAAATATTGGTAAGTCAGCAACAAATATTAAATTTATGACTAATACCAACATAAGCTCGCAAGCCACTGGGTTTGAATTACCACTTCCATTCTGTATAACGTTGCATATTGCTTACCAACCGGATCCAGACAAAGACGTATCATGTATCAGGAGATGCGAAAATCTGTATTCAAGGTAATGGTAAAACCCAACTATATTCTTGAGATTATCGACAGCTCCTGCAGCGCCCGTGGAATACGATTAGTTATCTGGATTTTTCGTTTCTACAACAGGCTGCCCAAGCATTAAACGTATACCTTGATTGAATCCCTTTCGGCTAAGGAGTTGCATCACGCTTCGCTGTTTAAATACTAAGAATTTATTGAATCTTTCTACTATTCGGAGAAACTCACAATAAGTATTCAAATCTTACAAACTAACTTAAAATTATGTGATATTCCCGATGTTCCATCACAATTTCTTGAGACGCGAGGTTTAGCAATTACACTGCGTATTCAATGTGTCATTTCTTTTTAAACGTCAATGGCCTGTGCTCAGCAACAATTCCCTAGCAAGAGGATTCGGATGATTGTGTAATTTTTGAATGTAGTTTCTGCAGGACATTGCAACTTCCTCAGAAATTGTGGGTACATTTAAATCTCGATGGATGTTAACGTTCTTCATATACCAAGGCGCGTTTACAATAATTCGCAGGCACTTGTATTGTATTCGCTGCAATTTTTCGATATTTGAGGGAGATGCGGTGCCCCATAATTTAATACCATAAGTCCAGATTGGCTTCAGGACTGCTTTATATAATAGCACTTTGTATTCGAGATTCAACTTTGATCTTTTGTGTAACAGCCACCATAGCTGATTAATTCTTATCTTGATCTGAGTTTTCTTTGCTTCTATGTGATTGATCCAGGTCAGCCTACTGTCGAGGTGACCCAAGTACTTTGTTGAGGGACTTTGTGGAACTGATTGGCCATTTATTTTAAGTGGGGTACATGTATCTAGCCTTAGAGTGATGGTTACATGTACGCTCTTTGATTCATTGACTTTTATGCGCCATTTTGCTAACCAGATTTCGAGAGAATCGAGATGAGTCTGCAGACTTTTTTCTTCAAAGGTGTTCCTTATCAGAGTTACAATGCGGTGAACTTGCTCTATTGTGCTGTGCTGTTTTCTAAATCTAAACTGATGTTGGGGAATTAGTTGGTTGAGGTTAATAAATGGAGTTATATTCATGACAAGTAGCTTTTCGAATACTTTAGAGAGGAACTGAATTTGGTGCTGGCTTAAGCCGTTGGCGTCCCAGCGGCATATCTTGAGACGACTCATGGTATTTATGGTCATTTGGAATGTACAACAAAAACACTTCGCTGCAGGCATTCTTTTACTTTAGAAAGAAAGACAAATGGATTCTTGGATTCCACGGAAGAATTAGTATTCTTAGCAGATCTACCAGAAAATCGAAAACACCCCATTTTACTTCCCAGCAAGTTCATCTTCGTTGAGCGTTACATTCGGTGCTTACACGTCAAAAATTATCACGCAGGACCTAAAACGCTGGTAGAATAAATTCGCCTTCAGTTCTGGATTGTAATTGCGTGCTTCGAAACGAGGCGCATCGTCAGATCCTGCATCCACTGCGTTCGATACAAGTCGATGCTGCTGTAACATATGATGGGAAACCTACCAGTGGAACGTTTAGCACCATCGCGGCCATTTTTCGCTGCGGTATAGATTTTTGTGGACCTGTAAATATATATCTACGTATTAGGGGCCAGGTACCCTACAAAGCCTACATTGCCATTTTTGTGTGCCTCGTAATTAGGGCGGTGTACATCGAAGTCGTCTCAGACCTAACAACAGAGGCATTTTTGGCACCGCTTTTGTACTTCCAACCGACTTATTCTGCAATAATCCAAACAAATTTTGTTGGCGCTTGCAGAAAACTAGCTGAGTTGAAGGAATTCATGTTTAAAAAACAAATTCAAGACATTATTACTAAATATTGTGCTAATGAATTTGTTAATTTTCATTTTATACCCCCCAGAGCATCTCTATGTCGTAATTTGGGAGGCTGCTATCAAATCTGCTAAGGGTCAATTGAATCGTAGCATGATAAATGCCAGGCTAACATTCGAGCAGATGTCGACTGCCTTGGTCGAAATTGAAGCAGTTCTTAACTCTCGACCTATTACACCACTTTCAGCCGATCACAGCGATTACGAAACGTTAACTCCGGGTCAGTTCATCATTGGAAGCGCTCTAAAGGGTCTACCGGAGTGAACGATAGCTATCGACATCAACCATACTGAAAAATGGGCTCAAATCACGGCCATCAAGCAAAGGTTTTAGAACCGTTGGTCGCACGAATACCTCAACGAACTTCAAATGCGTACAAAATGGGTTGCTGATCGCCCAAATGTTGCCAAAGATACAATGGAATCATCCATGAGGACAACACACCACCGCAACAGTGGAAAATGGGTCGCATTGTCAACTCTATCCCAAGAAAGGATGCACGCGTTCGATTGGCTGACGTACGCACTTCAAGAGGCGTCATTCGGAGCCTCATACACAAAATTGCCATTCTACCTGCTTGAAAGTTCCTTCAACGGTGCCGGGATGTTGAGTCACAGATTGAGAACCACTGCATCACCGGTTGGCTCACATAATTTGATGTACATACTTTTACATATTTTTTTATTTACACAGCTTAAATGTCTATATCAAGATTATGCAATATGCAATAATGTTCGTACACTTGAATCCATTTTAACGGTATGTTGTATTCATTTGTACTCTCATTAGTTTCTTATGACATATATACATATATTTATACATATTTAGCCTACCTTACCTGTTCTCTTTATCAAAATTCTTTAAATTAACAATATGTATACCTAACTACCAATTATGTAACATACATATTTACAACAACGATCTATATTCCGAAATAACGGTAATTATGTATTAATTTATATACATAAATAATGAATCGAAAAAAAATTGAATTTTGTAAAAATGAATCAGTCTAATCGTTGACCACATCATTTCGTTTGTTTAAGGGCACAGTCCAATTTAATAATTAACCCAACAACTTATAAAAAGCGATAGAAGAAGACAAACCAGCTGAGTTGGTTTACAAATTTTCAAAATAGTACCTTGCATTGATTTACCATAAATTTACTTTACATACTCACGGTTTTGTTGTCAAATTTTCGATTATATCGTTTTTAATTATAAACTGAAAATTGGCCAGACCGTGCAGGTTTGATAGCAGCAGATCCGCGCAAAAGACCAGATTCCACAAAACATAAATTAGCTTGTTTACAAAAAATGCAATCATACACTTTCAGCTTTCGCTTTCGTTTTCGATATGAAAAATTTGTGCGGGCTCCCATTTTCCCAGCACAATATTAACATCTCTCTTAATTTGAAATTGATGGATAATTGTTTGCATTATCGAACGCCTACTTGAAAAAATTATTAAAAACTATTACAAATCAAAAGGAACAATTAAAAGAGAAAGATAAAAATAAAAAGAAATGCATATACATTCAGTTATATGTATAATATTCATTATAGTAAAAATAGAAAATAATACGCACTATTACACCTTTAAACTAAAAAAATGAACGCAATTTTAATGTATTCCTAAGAGGGCTGCCAAAAAAATCTATGACATCTAGGTAACTTCCATTATTCTCAATATTAATAAAAACAAGTAGAAAAAACAAGGTAATTTACTAATTAACTCATTTACTGCACTAAAGATAGAACCTCTTCGTATTAAAAGAACTATTCTGGAATGTACGGATTGCCAAAAGTATGGTCCAACCAACAATAGTTTCTTTGCCAGATAATGATATGAAAGTGTTGAAGAACATGTTAAGGGGGAAGACCACTTTGACGGTTTGAAAAAATCTAATTTTTTTTTTTTTGCTTGAAATGTTCTATGAGGTGTGTATTTTAATGTAGTATGCATCTATAGTCCGCCAGAAACATTTAAACGAGGTAACGAGACGATTTTTTAAAAACATTTCCCGGGGCACTGAGCGAGTTTCTAAAACTTCAAACGCGTTTATCTCGAAACGACATTTTGTAAACTGGTGGGATATATCAAGCTTGCAGTTTTCAACCGATTTTGATGAAACCTTGCAAAATTATCGAGAATTTAATTGTGCATCGAAATACTGGATGGGATTTTTGATATTTTAAAATTTGGATTTTTAAAGCACGATTTGAGGCAAATTTTACAGGTAAAAAATTAACAATTTTTTATAAATAGCCATCATTTTCGTAAAAACTAATTTTTCAAAAAACGGCTTCAGTATTTCAGTGCGAAATTATATGGAGAATAACCTGCCTATCTAACTTTTGTTCCAGATTCACTTGCCAAGGGTCCAGATGTCCCACCGTTGGGGAAAACCGGGCTGGAGGGGGGCTACGCGACCTGGTGCAGCGTGTACAGGGAGCCCGAGATCCAAGCAAAAAAAATTGACATTTATTTAAAAAAAAAACAACTAATAAAATTATATAAAACATTTTATCATTGCAAGTTGTTTTAATGCTGAAAAAAAATTCCGAAAATACTTTATTTTCCGACAGCTCAAGGTGGTCTTCCCCCTTAAAACAGTTGATACAACAAATGTCAACCACGTTAAAACTTTTAACAATATTGATAACAAAAAGTTAAGATGATGGAAAGTAATATAAAAATAGCAGCCTGGAATGCAAGTGGTCTTGTAAACAAATTCTTAAACTAAGCACTTTTTTGACAAGAAATAATAAAATATGATATAAAAGAACCATCAGCATCAGAAGATATTCTGTTAGTACCAATATTTTTTTTTACAAACAAATAATGGCGATTAGTTAAGCAAAATATTTTTCTTGCTCAGGCTTCAGACGTCAGGATTACACCAAATTGAGCTAGAAGAAAACTCAAAGGGTCTCACATCCTTTTCAACCGATTTGTTGTTCCTTATGTATTAAAAATAACTCCAAACGCATTTTCAGGTTTATCACCAGCACAATATTTTCTTAACATGGATAATCTAGTCCTATTAGGACGATCGGAAAATGATATTGTTAAAGAGCTTAACTAAAGTATTTAAACTATTCCGAAAGTATAACCTAAAACTTAACTTTATATTTTTTAGTCACAAAGTAACTTATTTAAAACACAAATGCACAGATAGCCATTTTTCCAGACTACCAAATTCAAGATAATTCTCGACTTTCCCAACACCTACAAATGCCCATGAAACCAAACGTTTTATTGCATTTAGCAGCTATTATAGACGTGTTTTACTAAATTTCCCAGATCAGTCACGACTCTTAATGAGACTTTCTAAAAAGCATGTATTTTTCGAATGAACCACAGAATGGAGGAACGTATTTAAAAATGCATATTTAGATTTTCAAAGGCTCTTCTGTTTAATCGCAGATGCTAGTAAATATGCGTGCACTGCTATACTTTTTCAAGAATACAAGGATTACAATTGCTAATTGTTCATGCATCAAGATCTTTCGCGAAAGGTGAAAGCAATAAATCTACAATAGAATTGAAACTAGCAATTATCTACTGGTCTATCACACACTATCATCATAAAAAATAACAAAAGGAATATACATAAATATCTATCATAAAACTTTGCATCACTTTTACCTTTACCATAGAATGCTGGCGTCAGAATAGTCTGGAGAAAACAAAATCAAATTTTACATTCATTTACCTTTCCAATAAAGTATTAGTTATTTATACTAATTTAATTGATTTTTTTAAGTATAATTTTTTCAAGATCCTTTGTGCTAAGTGCAAACTGTAAAGTCGGTTAGGAAAACTTTTGACGTGCTACAGCAAATCGCCAAAATATATACATATACCGTCTTTTGATGAATATTTTGATATCTTTTGGATTTTCTCATGTGTACAAACCTTCGTTGGGTGGTGTTATATATAATACATTAAAAAATAATTTTTTTGTTTGTTTCAATACTAAGAATTTATTGAATCTTTCTAACATTCGGAGAAACTCACAATATGTATTCAAATCTTACAAACTAACTTGAAATTCTGTGATATTCCCGATGTTCCATCACAATTTGTTGAGTCGCGAGGTTTAGCCTTTATTTTAAGTGAGGGACATGTATCTATCCTTAGAGTGATGGTTATATGTACGCTCTTTGATTCGTTGACTTTTATGCGCCATTTTGCTAACCAGATTTCGAGAGAATCGAGATGAGTCTGCAGACTTTTTTCTTCAAAGGTGTTCCTTATCAGAGTTACAATGCGGTGAACTTGCTCTATTGTGCTGTGCTGTTTTCTAAATCCAAACTGATGTTGGGTAATCAGTTGGTTGAGATTAATAAATGGAGTTATATTCATGACAAGTAGCTTTTCGAATACTTTAGAGAGTAGAGGCAGGAGGCTGATAGGTCTGTACGATGCAACTATCATAATAATTTTTGAAGTTTTCCAGCATTTGGGATAATTTTTAATACTAAGGTTAGCATTGAAAATGTGCATGAGATGACTTACTGAAATTGGACATAGCTCTTTTATAATTTTTCCGGAAATTTTATCTGGACCAGGTGATTTTTTTGGGTTTAAATCTTTATAAATTGTTTGGAATATGTCCTTTTTTTTAATTTTGAGCGTTATTGACCTAGGTTGATAAGTTAATTTTGGTAATGAGGACTGTGAAGAGGGTGGATTGGGTGTAAACACACTCTTTAGGTGGTTTGCAAAAGCCAAACCCTTCTCACAGTTACTTCTAGCCCAATTACCGTCACTCAAAGGGATGAGGGAATCAATGAGAATTGGCCGATTTGAGTTTTTTGCTGATTTCAACAAGGAGAAGTCTGGAGTAGGTGGGTGCCGTAGCTCAGTGGTTAGTGTGTTCGCCTTCTGATCTGTAGGTCGTGGTTCAATACCTGATGCATATCAAATTTAATTTTGGAAAAGATTTTTCTTTCGAACGGTACCCACCTGTCAGCAAGCAATTGGCAATTCTTCCGACAGTAACAACTTGCCATGAAAAAGCTTCTAAAAAGAACTCTGTGACAAAGCTCAGAAAAAGTGATGTCACAAGTGTTCTGCCGTTCGGAACCGGCTAAAATAAGTAGGTCCATTCTAATACTGTCCAAATTTAAGACGCACAACAGTAATGGAAGAGAAGCTCGGCCAATGAGCCCTTTGGGGCTTTAAGTGCCACATATTTATTTTTTTTTTTTAGTAGTCTGACGCTTCACCAGGTGTTAATTTGGCTATGTGATCTTCCAACTCTTTTTTGTGTTGTTCTCTTTTAGGGCTTGCTTTAGCTTTCGAGTGCAGTGCTGTAGCTGTGTTTTCAGATTCGGTGATCTGAATTCTTGCCATTGCCTTCGGAGTCTTCTTTTCTGTCTTAGTAGCAATTCAATGTCGGCTGGTGTGTGTGGGCTATAGTTCGATTTCTTGTATACCCTTGTACAGGTGGCTGAGCTGAGAGCTTATGAGAGCTAATTTTTCTCTACCAAGAGTAGAGAAAAATTCTTTATATTGCTGTTCGGTAATACTGTATCTTGGGGGACAGTTTATCGCAGATATTACTATCTTAGAGATGTACTCTTCCAGTCATATAGATGTTGCTTCCAAGTAGTATTCGACAGCAATTTTTGTCAGTGAAATGGGTCTCAGATATCATCATTATGTCGATCTGGTTGGATTAAAGGAATTGAATTAGCTACAAACGGTGCTGGTTTAAGCCGTTGGCGTTCCAATGGCATATCTTGAAACGACTCATAGTATTTATGGTCTGGATAGCAATGTTTAGAGTAACATCGATTGATTTTTCATCATTTCTTGTATCATTGTTTGCATTGAGTTCATGAATTGGTTCATGTTCTGGATTAGTGTTTGAAGCAAATGTTCAAGGGTACTTGGTTGTTGGGTCGGCGGTGAGTGCTTCTGCTCATTATTTACATTGCTTTGTTGGTGTGTGTGGATTGCAGAGAAGGATTGTGTTGCATCAAGATTTTGTCCTTGACTTGAGTTGGCTGTCTGAGTTTGCTCATCTGGTTTTAGATGTTGTTTGCTAGAAGAGAAATTTAGGTTTAGGGGTGTATATACGGGGTAACCTCTATACAATTGCTGCACTTTTTCATGCTAGCACCGGCTTTAGACTTTGGGCATATGTTTGATTTATGAAGATCTCCACAAATCATACAAACAGCTGGCAGGGTACAATATGTCTTAGTATGTCCATACTCTTGGCGGTTGCTGCACTGACGATGTCGAGTTCTCTTATGGGGTTCTTCGATTGTGATTTTGCGATGCAATAAATATCGAATTTTATATATGGGGTGTACTTCACCTTTTTTTAGGTTTTTGTTTTAGGTTGGATTTTAATGCAATATAACGTTTGAGGTATATTGCTCTTGTTGATAATGCTGAATACCGTTTTGGCGTGAAACCCTTCTTCCTGAAGGGCGAGCTTGATTTCAATAATATCAACGTCGGGTTCGACGCCTTTGAGTACAACGATTAAGCCCTTACTACTTTTTAGCTGATATGTGTAGTAATTCTTTTTTACAGCATCAAATTCGGCAATTACCTTCCGATAATGAATTTCGCTGTAGATTTGCACTTTCGTTTCCTCAATTTGGCTTTTGCGAATAGGAACAACGTGGAAATTCTTTGGTCCTATAAGACTTATAATTCTAGAAATCAACTTATCTGAGTTGCGTTCTCTTAAGAAAATGGGTGGGGGTTTGAAATTTTTCTTGGAGATAATATTTTCGTCACTTTAATCACCTGTTGTAGCTGTTGGTGTTTCATTAACAGGCGATTGCCTTTGCCGAACACTCATATTACAAACAAAATCGGTTTGCGAACTAAGCTATTTTTTATCTTTGATTTTAGTTTTCTTTTTTACTTATTTGTATGCACAATAAATTCAACTATAACACAGAAATAACTGGTTGTTTTTATTTAGCGACTATTCGTAATTTAATAGATTTTGCAAACTGAAATCAATTATTTATCTGCCTCTTTCAAAGGAGAGATCCAAAGCACGTCTACTATTTTTGGTGTTTCACACATAATTTTGTGTGAATAAAAAAATACTGAATCGAATTAATGACATTTAAGCATATACAATATTTACAAAAAGAAAACAACTAAAAAATATAAAATTAATATGAAATAAAAAATTACCAGTTACAGTTTGACTGTGTTCGAAATGTCAATCATAACCACAGCGTTGCAAATTTGCCAAAGTATCACGTTGAACACTGTAAGTTGTGCGCGATGCCATCGCAATCACGTTCTATGGATTAACAATTTACAATGTTACACTTGCAGTGGCGTGTTGCAAGCAGGCAACAAGGTTGCAATAATGCGGCCATTAGTACGTATCTCGTACGCACCCTTTGCTTCATATAAGCAATTGCATTTAAAATATTTGCATGTAAAGTAATCGCATATAAATTATACGTTTTATCTCTGAAATTGGTGATACAAAAAGTGTTCAGGATGGAGCGGAGAGAAGTATCAAAGTAACATGGTACGTAATATTTATGAGCACCTCTACGCTTAGGGTAGTGATGTATTAGTTCAGTCTGCGAGCGTTTCCAAACTGTACACTTTGCGACTTTTCAAACTACTCAAAATAGTAAAATCAAACAAAAACGTAGTGATCTTACTAAAAACGTGAATGAAAGTACTGTATAGAGTACAGTCCTAAAATCAAATATGCGCATATTTGATATGGGATTTTGTGTACGTGTGACTTTTTATCACCTTCTCGCATACATACTTTCTGCCATATTTATCTGCCTCACACTCATTATTATCTACCCATTGCCTAAAATTAATCGAGCTGCTGTTTAGCCAACGCCTGCGTTCATAGCGCAGTAGCCAAGTGGTTAGCCATAAGCTTCGCATCGGAAAGGCCCGGGTTCGAACCCTAAAAAAAGACAATTTTTTTTAAAATATATATTTACGTTTTTTTTCGTTTTAGAAATATTAATTATATACAATTTAATTAAACACAACATAAATTTCTTACATTAAAAAATTCATGGTAAACTTCTACTTGCCGAGGAATTGTCTATTGCCTGCCGACAGACGGGTTAATTATTTGAAAGAAAAATCCTAAAGATAAGTTGTGCTTCCGCAGCCGGAATCGAACTCATAACCAACATATTAGAAGCCGATCACACTAACTACTGCACTACGGATATATATAAAAATATTGCATATATTTACATACATATTTAGCAATTAACAATGACGTGGTGTCTACCGGGCATCGTCCTCCTGGCACCCGCTGAAAGGCGGCTGAAGTGAGTGGCGAAAATCTCCTCTACTAGAGGTTGTGCGTTGGGTTTGGGACCCGCCACTTGATGACCCCCGCAAACGAAAAAAGGACCGTGATTTACGGATATGCACCTGGAATGTCCGGTCCCTTTATAGGGAGGGTGCCTATATCCAGCTGGTTGATGTCCTCGAAAAATACTGATGAGCGCCTTGAAGAAGCTTATGACCGCTGCCCCCGCCACGATATCAAAATCGTGTTTGGCGACTTTAATGCCAGGGTGGGCAAGGAAGGTGCCTTTGGTCCAACTGTCGGAAAATTTAGCCTCCACCAGAACACCTTCGATAACGGAACGAGGCTGATCGACTTCGCCGCAACACGAAACATGGTAATTAGTGGTACCAGATTCCAACATCTCGACATCCACAAAGCGAAATGGCTGTCTCCAGATCAACGTACAAGAAACCAAATTGATCATGTGGTGATTGACGGAAGGTATGCGTCCAGTGTGATGGACGTGAAATCGATCCGTGGTGCCAACATCTACCCGGATCACTACCTTGTTGCAGATAAGATGGGCACAAGTTTATGTGTCGCAATTAACAAGAGAAGTCCCACACAGAGAAAGCTCGACTTCAGTAAACTGCGATCACCAGAGACAGCAGATGCATTTTCCACTCGACTATCGGATCTGCTTATGCAGAACACTCCCCAACTTGATGATACATGCGCACGGTGGACACATATATCCCACTCCATGACTACTGCTGCAGAGGAGGTAATCGGTTACTACCGGCCTCTGAGGAATGAGTGGTCTGATCAGGAGTGTCGCGACGCTACCGCAGAGAAAGACGCCGCCTACAGAAGAACCCTGCGTGCAGGTGCAATGCGAGCTGTTAAGGAGCGGTATAGAGAGAAAAGGAGTGCAGAGAGACGTCTTTTAAGGCGCAAGAAGAGGAAGTTGGAAAGACGCGAGTGTGAGAAGATAGAGATGTGCACCGACAAGAATGAGATTCGAAAATTCTTCGAAAAGATCAAGCGCATGAGTGGAGGTTTAAATCCCGGAGCCTCTTGTCGTGATGGAAATGGGAATCTGGTTACAGATGTCCAGAGTGTACTGAGACTATGAAGGGAATACTTCTCCACGTTACTGAATGGTGATGCTACGAGCAATTCCGCCAGTGGAGGAGATTGCCCGAAAACCCCAATTACAGATGATGGTGTTCCACCACCAGACAATGATGAGGTTGAAACAGCCATTTTAAGGCTGAAGAGCAACAAAGCTGCAGGTGCTGATGGCCTGCCTGCCGAGTTGTTTAAGACCAGAGGCGATGAGTTGCTTGCCTGAATGTACAGCTCAGAATATGGTCGGATGAAAGCATGCCTCATGATTGGAGGCTCAGTGTTCTCTGTCCCGTACATAAAAAAGGATACCCCACAATTTGCGCCCACTACTGTGGAATAAGTCTCCTGAGCGTCGCATAAAAGATTCTATCGAGCGTATTGTGTGAAAGATTGAAGCCCATGCTTAACAACCTGATTGGCCCTTATCAGTGTGGCTTCAGACCTGGTAAATCCACCTTCGACCAGATGTTCACACTGTGCCAAATCCTGGAGAAGACCCAAGAAAAACAGATCGACACACACCACCTATTTGTTGATTATAAAGTCGCTTTCGACAGTCCGGTAAGGGATTATCTCTACGAAACAATCTCTGAGTTCGGTATTCCTGCAAAGCCGCTTTCAACTTTGTAGAATGACACTGCATAACTCCCGTTGTGCAGTGAAAATTGGGAAGGACCTCTCCGCAACGGGGTTTCAGACAAGGTGATTCGTTATCGTGCGACTTCTTCAATCTTATTATGGAGAAAATAATACGAGCTGCTGATCTACGACATAATGGCACTATCTTCAACAAAAGTGTCATGCTGTTAGCGTATGCCGACGATATTGACATAATCGGCTTGAACACGCGAGCAGTCAGTGCAGCACTCTCAGAATTGGAAAGAGAGTCGCGTCGGATGGGTCTCACGGTGAACGAGGGCAAGACGAAGTATCTAGTGTCAACAAACAAAGAGTCCCGGCGTCTTGAACAGCACGTCACTGTTGACAACTACGCCTTTGAAGTAGAAAGGGACTTTGTCTATCTTGGAACCAGCATTAACAGCAGTAATGACGTCAGCTTGGAGATCATGCGTAGGATAACTCTTGCTAACAGGTGTTACTTTGGGCTGAGTAAGCAATTGAGAAGTCGAGCCCTCTCTAGAAGAACGAAAACTACACTCTACAAGTCTCTCATCATGCCTGTCCTAACATATGGCGCTGAATCCTGGACAATTTCCACCTCGGATGAGCGAATGCTTGGAGTTTTCGAGAGAAAAGTCCTACGCAAGATCTTTGGACCTATTTGTGTTGGTGGCGAGTACCGAATAAGGTACAACCATGAGCTGTACGAGCTGTATGCCGATATTGATCAAAATCCAGCGGCTGCGCTGGCTAGGTCATGTCGAGCGAATGGAAGAACACGCTCCAGCTAAGAAGGTGATATATTCGGAACCCGCTGGAGGACGACGCAAAAGAGGAAGACCAAACCTCCGGTGGAAAGACCAAGTACTGGAGAACCTGACGGCGCTTGGAATTTCTAACTGGCGCCAGCTAGCGAAGAACAGAGATGGCTGGCGAAGCATGTTATTTTCGGCCTAAATATTCGATATTCGGTTGTTATGGCCACATAAGTAAGTAAGTAATTTCGATACAACAGGAGTTGATTGCAGAACTAAAGATTGGAAATGAAAAAATTATTTAAGAAATGAAAGAGTTTCTTCTCTCTTAGAAGTGCAAAAAGATATAACATAAATTCAGAAGAAAGAAATGATATATTTCAACGATTGATAAACATTTTTGAAACCCAAAATAAATAAAAATATACCAAAGGAAAGAACAAGTGCGTTGTTAATTTCTTCCGTTTTCACGTCGTGGTTATTTATGCTGTGTGTATAATCTGGTTGAATTTTGATGTTGATATTTTCATGTTCCTTCTGTATTTCAGACCTTTAGACAGACACATAGCTTTTATGTCGTCATTGTGCTTATTAAGCATATTGCGCAAAACTTAATCACGACTGTTGAATTGTCGATGTGATTGTTTATACCTTGATTGTCTTCGAATATACTAATTGGGTTATCTAATTTAATTAAACGCTTTATTAAATAATATTAAACGCTTTATTAAATATTGATTACGATATATATACACGTAGAATTCACTCTTTATTAAATAAATGATTAGCTATACAATTGAGAATGCGCGGAAAAGCACGATCGTTTCGAATTCTAGGACCGAATGTATAGATGATAACATCGGTCGATCATAACGCGAACCGCGAAAACCCAAAAACATAAAAGGGGAATTTATGTGGAGAGTTGGGTTGCCATATGGTAAGTATGCAAGGTAAGGTAAGTAAAAATGGTAAGTATCATTAATTCATTTTATAAATACTATTTCATTATTTTTACTTCCTTCTTTCAGGGCCTGGCATATGGCTTGTCTAAAGGGATTTAGACATCGCGGCCCGCATGCACTCGTGCATTAATTGAGTGCATCTCGTAGACGGGACAGTGAACCGATCGCGTCCTCGATCGCTCGAGCTGTCCTCCGACGAACATCGGGAGTCGGTCGTTGTCTCGGCTGGGAGCTTCTCGGGGTGGAAGCTACATGTAGTTGCTCGACGCGACGACAGCGCGGAGGGTTTCGCTGCAATCCGCGGCGGAGATCCTCAGGTCTGCGCCGATGCCGGGGTTCAGGACGATGCCTCGTGCGTCCGCCTTCAGGTTGTCCACGTGGCGCACGATTACGTTGTCGACGCTGTTGGGTGGTGCGGCGATTCGGCGGCCCATGCCCAGTAGGGGACCGGACCGGATGGAGGAACGTGTGATGCGCACCACATCCTCCCTCTGGCTTGTGTTCATCGCCAAAAACCCGCGGCAATACCGCAGAGCGTGGAGCCGATGACATAGTTGGCACCGATGATGATCGCTATGGGCGGAACTGGAAACATAGAATTGAAATTAGCTTAAGGACTTGAGCCAAAGTCTGATAGCGAAAAAAAAAAGAGATTTTTTTTTTGATTACGAGTTTACGCGAGCGGCAAAATACATAATTTTACTATGGGCCGCTTGAGAACGGCCGATTTAGTCCGAATATCTGCGACACGGATGTGGCCGTCAGATCCTCGATACAAATGAGTGACGCGTCCGAGACTCCATTCGTTGAGGGGCAGCAGCTCATCCTTGATGACCACCAGTTGACCTACTTCCAGCTCCTTTTGATGGTGTTGCCATTTGTAGCGTTTGTGCAGATCTTGGAGACAATGGTCTAGAGTTGAGCACGGCTTCGATTCTACAGAGCAGAGTTGAGAACTCTTCGAAGCGGAATTTGTGATTGCCGGCAGTCTTTTTGAGATGAGCCTTAAAGCTTTTGACTGCCGACTCTCAGAGACCGCCCAAGTGAGGCGCACTGGGAGGAATAAACCCCAGTCAATACCTTGCGGAGAGTATTGGGCCAGAATATCTTTGGACACCTCCTTAGAGAATTTGAGGAATTCTTTACTCATGGCTCTTTGAGCTCCAACGAAAGTTGTACCATTATCCGACATGATTTTTCGGGGAAGGCCTCTTCTGCCAACGAATCTGGCGAATGCGGCGCGGAATGCCTCTGTAGAGAGATCAGAGCACAATTCCAAATGAATGGCCTTTGTGGAAAAGCATACAAATACAGCCACATACCCTTTGAGAAAGGCAGCAGTTCGAAGCGTAGATGCTTTAATTTGGAATGGGCCTGCAAAATCAACACCTGTGGTCGCGAAAGGTACCGACAAGGTACACCGTTCAGGCGGCAGAGCTGCCATAATCTGTGATCGAACCTTTTGTTTGTGGATGGTACAAACTTTGCATAGAAATATGCATTTCCTTATTTGGGGCTTAAGACGAGGAATATAGAATTCTTGTCGAGCCATTCGGAACATGAGCCTTTATTCTGCGTGTAAGAGCAGAGTATGGAGAAACTCGAGGTACAAAACGCAAAATCGGGATTTTTCAGGAAGAATTATGGGGTGGCGCTCACTATAACTAAGACCAGAATGAGCTAATCGACCATTTACTCTCATGAGATTTTCCTTGACAAGAAAAGGATTTAAAGTCAGCAAAGAGCTTTTATTGCTGACTGCGGTTGAGCTGAGAAGAGCCTTCAGCTCTTTGGGAAAATATTGCCATTGGGCTAACGAAATTAGCCGGCTTTTTGCGAAACGAATTTCGTCCTGCGAGAGTGAGGAATTCGAAATTGGAGAAGATTTTCGCAATTTAGAGAGTCCGTTATAGACAAAACGGAAGACGTAAGAAATCACACGTAGTGCCCTTGAAAATGATGAGAACCGATCGAGAATGTCGGTATGGTCATCTAATGTGAGAAGAACCTCTACTTTCCTTTGCTCGGGGGGCAAAGTACTGGAAAGGGTTGGTTTTGGCCAGGCTTCTTCGGGGTGATGAAGCCATGCAGGGCCATTCCACCAAAGAGTATTGGACACAAGATCTTGGGGCTTGCATCCACGCGTACCCAAATCAGCTGGATTTTCGCTGCTGATGACATGGCGCCAGATAGCATTTCCAACGTTTTGGAGTATCTGGGCTGTACGATTAGCGACGTACGTTTTCCATGTGTGAGGTGGTTTTTCCAGCCATGCGAGAACGATTTGAGAATCGGACCAGAAAAATATGTCTGAGAATTCGACATCTAAAGTTTCTTTAACGGACTTGGCTAGGTGCGAAAGTAAAACGGCGCCACACAATTCCAAACGTGGTAAGCTGACCGTCTGCAGAGGTGCGACTTTTCCTTTAGCCACCAGTAAATGACAGGATATTTGATTATTCATGTCCATTGATCGTATGTACAGGGCTGCACAATACGCTTTCTCTGAAGCGTCACAAAATCCATGAAGCTGGATTCGCTTCTTGGGAGAGAATCGTACCCATCGAGGGATTTCGATGAGACCAATGGACGAAATATTCTCCAGAAATACATTCCATTTGATGAGCGATCTGGGTTTCACGCATTCATCCCAGTCGGTGTCTTCTAACCAGAGCTCTTGGAGAAGCAGCTTGGCTTGAGTCATGATGGGCGAGAGCCATCCTGCCGGGTCAAAAAGTTTCGCAACGGCAGATAAAATTTGACGCTTGGTAGCAGCGGATGTTGTTTCGATGGGCGATATTGAGTACGAGAATGTGTCAGTCAATGCATTCCATCGTATTCCAAGGGTTTTTGTGGCACTGGCACTTTCAAATTTTAGAAAATCAGAATCGAGAAGTTCTGATTTTGGGATATTTTCTAAAATTTTAGGATGATTTGCAGTAATCTTTCGTAATGGAAATCCTGCGGAGTTGAGGACTTGTATCACTTGAGATAAAGATTCTACTGCCTCTGGAATTGTATGTGAACCAGATAATACGTCATCCACATAGGTTTCTTTGAAGATTATTTTTTCCACGAGAGGGAAATTCTTCTTGGAATCCTTAGCCAATTGTTGCAGTGTTCTAATGGCTAAATATGGAGCGCAATTTACACCAAATGTGACTGTCTTCAACCGGAAGTCCTGAATTGGAGAATTTGGGACCTGCGAAAGAGAATTCGCTGGAAATACTGGTCGTCATGGTGGACAAGAATTTGTCGGTACATCTTTTGTACATCACCATTGAAAACGAATTGATATAGTCGCCACCTCAGGATGAGAACCATGAGATCTGGTTGTAATGTGGGACCAATATGTAATACGTCGTTAAGAGAATGGCCTGAGCCGCTGCTTCTTGAGGCATTAAAAACAACACACACTTTGGTGGTTTTCTTTTCTGGCCTCACCACTGCATAATGTGGCAGGTAAAAGGAGAAATACTTGCCATTAAGATGATTTCATGCGAGCCTGTGGGTTCCATATGATCCAGCGTGAGGTATTCTTCGAGAACCTCATCGTAAATAGCTTTGAGATCGCTTTTCTTTGAAAAATTTTTCTCCATACTGCGAAATTGATTATAGGCTATGGTTCGGGAGTGACCAAGAGCCGTAAGAGCGGGAAAACTGGATTTAAATGGAAGCCTGACCACATATCTTCCATCTGACCTACGAGATGTGGTCCTCTGATAGTAGTCTTCACAGGCTATATCTTCTTCCGATACTTGAGCTGGCTGATTGACTTCTTCCTGTTCCCAAAACTTCCTTAGTTGAGAACTAAGAAGTTCATTGGAAACTTCCTCTACCTGTGTCGAGAATGTTGACACTTTTTGAGAGATAGGGCCACTAATTATCCAGCCAAATATCGTATTCTGTGCGAGAAGGCTTCCACAGATATTATGGCGGATTCCGGTTAGGAGGATTTGAGGAATCAAATCACTACCTATGACCATGTCAATTTGCGCCTGCACGAAGCAATTCGGGTCAGCCAAATCTAACATTTCGAATTGCTGCCAATCGAGCTTAGAAATTTTAAATGTGGGTAGATATTTGGTCAATTGTGAGAGTACAATTGCCCGTGTCTGTAACTTTTTATTAGCCTTTGGGGCGACTAACGTAACGGTACAAGTCTGGTTAGAGTTTTGGATGGTTTTGCCACCCATTCCAGAAATTTCGACGTGAGTTGCTTGCGAAGGAAGCCGCAGCCGATTTTGTACCTTGGTAGAGATGAATGTTCGTTGAGAACCTTGGTCGATGAGTGCTCGAACCTTGTGAAGTTCTCCAAGATGCTCTATAGAGACAAGAGCTGTGGGCAAAAGAGTTCTTTCTTCATTTGAGGTGAACAATGCTTGCACCTTTGAAGAAGATTTGGAGCATGATGAGCAGGGTTGCTCATCTTCGGATGATCGGTTCTGAGATCTCCAGCTTCTCGAGTTTCTTGAGGGGGATATCGTCTGCTGCGTGCTCTTTTTCTTATTGTGCGGCTGAAGCGTGGAGGTTTGCGCCAAAACCTTGGTGTTCCTACTGGGAATATTGTCTGCTGGTATGTGAAGCATCGTGTGATGCCTTCGCTGACATTGCAAACAGGAGTGTTTGCTCTTGCAGTCCCGTTTATGGTGAGTAAAGGCCAGGCAGTTCTCACAGAGATTGTGTTCTCGAACAAGCCTCACTCTATCACGAACAACTAACTTTTTAAACCGCTCACAGGATTTAAGCGAATGTGCGGCTTCGCAGATTGGACAAGAGAATGTCCGATTGCTTTCTGCAAAAAAGTTTTGGGTTTTGTTCTGGGATCTGTTTTGTAGAAATATTGATTTGTTTGGTTTGACGCTGTTGAGCCTCTCCACGACTTCGTACCTTAGAGTCAGGAATTCGTCCATTTGCTGCCATGTTGGGAAATCCTTGCGGGAACTTAGGGATTGTTCCCAGAGAGCCAAGGAATCTTCAGGCAGTTTTGAACAGCAGATATGCACCAGGATCGGGTCCCAATTCTCTGTCGGGACGCCTTGAGAGGATAAGACGGACAGAGAATTATTGATCGTGGTTTGCAATTTCTCGCTGCAATTGCCTCGCTATTCTCGTAACTCACTTGAGGGAGGTTCAAGAGAGTTTTTATCTGCTTATCGACCAGAATTCGCTTGTTTTCGAAGCGGGCCTTTAGCGCATTCCATGCCAACTTGAAATTTTCGTTGTTGAGCGCGTACTGCTTCACAATAGCTCCAGCTTTTCCTGCAGTTTTGTATCGGAGATGATACAGTTTTTGGTCAGAAGAGAGTTTAGGGTGGTTTATGTAAACCGCCGTAAACATGTCGCGGAAGGACGTCCATTCTTCGTATCCGCCGGAAAATGTTTCGGTATCACAAGTAGGAACAGTCAGGCAAATTGCGGAATTATTTGCCTGCTCTGTTGCAGAAATAGAGTTACTTTCTGCTTGTGATGGAAGTTCCAATCTGGAGGCTGATTGAACTTCTAAGAGATCCGAAATCTGTGCTTTTATGGTGTGCACGCGCTCTTGGCAGAGTTCCATTTTATTTCTCGCTGCCATTTTGAAATTACTGGGCAGCTCGTCCTCATCCGTTAAACCTACTCTTCTAAACGTGGACTTGACTTGATCATAATAGCAGCTCAAGTCCTCGAGCTTAGCCTTCAGGAGAGAAGGTGTTAAGTCTTCAACCGGAATTGTTGAAAACTTCGTGCAGAAATGCACCAAGTTGTCCGCCTCGAAAATGAACTCATTCATGGAGGGATCATAAACTTTTTTTCTAGGAGTTTTCTTTGTTTCGGATGGAACTTTTGGCATTTTTTCCACTGCGCCTTTTGGAATAGCGCCAGCTGACTCTGCCCTACGACCTTCAGAGGCTACTTCCTGCTTTTCTGGTGATTTCGTCACTGGCATATTTGACCGAATCTATTAAGGTTTGTGGAGTGACGAGAGTATCAAAAAATGCACCAAAAGGCACTGATCGATTATGCGACGATATCGATATAGAGAAATTTATCGATCGATAACAGAAATGTTATCGATATAATGTGGAAATTGGACTTTTTTCCAAATAAGCTGCTGCAAGGAAATTGCAGTATGAAAGTTTGAATTCCACAAAAAAAAAAAATATATATATATATATATATATATATATATATATATATATATATATATATATATATATATATATATATATATATATATATATATATATTATATACATACAATATATATATATGGGAATATATATAAAGAGAAATGTGTATATACGTATATATGAGAATATATAAAAAATGAAATTTGTGTATATATAAGTGAATATATATACCGATGAAAATATATGGGAATATATAGAATTGGATATGTGATATATATTTGGAAATATATTAAATTATGTATATAATATATGTGGGAATATATTAGAGTTGAAATGTATAATATATATAATTGAATATATAAGAATATATATGTATATATATCTGTGAATATATATACTAAAACGTAATGTATATATGAGAATATATATAAATATAGTATATAAAAACGTTCTTATCTTGTGCCTTGTTGTTGATGCTGCTGCCCCATTGGATGCGATGATGGTTTTTTCTTTGTTCAAAGGAATTAATTTTATAAAATGATATTTTACAAAATAAAAATTTTATAAAATCATCATAAAATCATAAATTTTTTTATGTTTGAGCCACTCCGATTTATTAGCACATATATAGTTTTAGTTATTTCCACGTTTTAATAATTTCGATTGGTTTAAATTTTTAAAGAATTTTTGGGAGCACTCTAATGTAACTTTTATTTTCTTTTGTATTACCTTTGCATTGTTTTTATTTTTATTTTGTTTTTTAACTTTGTATGTACACACAACCATATGCTGCTTTACCGTATACAATTTATGTATTCACTGAACTCTAGTTATCCACGTTTATGATGCTTAGTTAATATTTCTAAGCATTTACATTTTTTGACTATATTGTTGTTTATTTAATTTATCAAGTCCACTATACATAAACGTGAATTTCAATATTATTTATTTATTATGGGTTTTGATATAGAGTATTGTTAGAGGATTTTAGCACTGATGTTTCACACTACACTTTGTTTTGTTTCTCTATGCACATATATTTTATATAAGGGCCGGTTCTCTTTCTGTTTAGCTCGAAGACCAATAATTAAACGCTTTATTAAATAATATTAAACGCTTTATTAAATATTGATTACGATATATATACACGTAGAATTCACTCTTTATTAAATAAATGATTAGCTATACAATTGAGAATGCGCGGAAAAGCACGATCGTTTCGAATTCTAGGACCGAATGTATAGATGATAACATCGGTCGATCATAACGCGAACCGCGAAAACCCAAAAACATAAAAGGGGAATTTATGTGGAGAGTTGGGTCGCCATATGGTAAGTATGCAAGGTAAGGTAAGTAAAAATGGTAAGTATCATTAATTCATTTTATAAATACTATTTCATTATTTTTACTTCCTTCTTTCAGGGACTGGCCATATGGCTTGTCTAAAGGGATTTAGACAAATTCAAGCTTTATTTCAATAATCAAGGATTTTAACCACAAAGCTTCTCTAACGCTTTCAAATAATGCCATGTATTCTGCTTCAGTAGATGAAGCAGCAACCGATTTTTGTTTCATAGCACTCCAACATATTACACAATTTTCAAACATTTTAAATAGGTACCCTGTAGTACTTCGTCTATCTGTTTCGTTCCCTGCCCAGTCTGAATCCGCATACCCAATAATAATATTTTCAAAATTTAAAATTCTTGTGAATGTCAATTTTAAATCAACAGTACCTTTTAGATACCTCAATACTCTTTTCAGACACTGCCATAACTCTTTATTATTATTATTTGTGTATCTACTTAATATACTGATTGATGTACTTAAATCTGGTCGAGTGCATAGCATAATGTACATCAAACAACCAATCAAGTTGCGACATGGCGCATAACATGCTTCTTCAGATTCTAAGGCTTTATAATTCAGTTTACTTGGTAGTGGTGTACTAACAAGATTGCAATTTTCCATATTAAATTTTTTTAAAACTTTATTTATATAAACTGATTGACTGAGATATAACTGATCTCCCTCTCGATCTATTTTTATGCCAATAAAATGTCGAATGTCTTTTAAATCACTCATTTTAAATTTATTCATTAAATAAGATTTGAACTTAGACATTGTTTCAATGTTTTTAGTGACTATTACAATATCGTCCACATACAGAAGTACATATATATTCAAAGAAATATTTCCTTTATCTATGATGTATATGCATCGATCAACTCCCAGATTCACAAAACCTATTTCTTCCAGGACATTTTCAAATGCTTCAAACCAGCACCTAGCTGCTTGTTTTAGTCCATAAATAGCTTTATTTAGCTTACAGATTTTGTCTTCATCATGTGTCAATCCTTGAGGAATTCTCATATAAATTTCCTCTTTTAGATTACCATTAAGGAATGCTGTTTTGACATCCATATGATGAACCTTCAAATCATATTGATTTGCAAGAGCTAAAATAAATCGAAAACTAGAAATACGTGCAGCTGGTGCAAATGTTTCTTCGTAATCAGTCAGATATTCTTGAGTGAAACCACGCGCTACAAGTCTTGCTTTATATCTAACTAAGTTACCAAATTCATTTTGCTTAATAGTAAAAACCCATTTACAATCAATTATGTTTTTGTCGTGTGGCCTTTCCACTAAAGTCCATGTTTTGTTTTCAGAATGAGATTCCAATTCGTCTTGTATTGCTTTTTCCCAATTAATTTTATCATCCCGATACTTAATCTCTTCAAAGCAATTTGGAGTATCATTAAAACAAGTATAAGAACTCATGATACCTTTTTCTAATAATCTATAAGAAATATTTGGTTTTTCTCTTAATCTGTCACTGTGTCTAATTTCTATGTTCTCACCAGTAATTGCAACTGGATCGTTATTCTCCAGATTTGTGGAATTTTCAAAAGGCTGTGTAATAATTTCTGAACTGTCAATAACAGGTTCAATATTTCCTAATTCTTCTAATGGAAAGCAAGACTCAACATTTCCAGTATTTGCATGCTGAAAATCAACTTCTTGTTGTTCATTCTCATTTTCCAAACAAGAATCATCAAATTGTTCCCTTTCATTTTGGAACTCTGAGTCTTCAACACAACCTGTACAACACAACCTTCCACAGACCTTGAATTAAACATATTTGTTTCATCCACCACAACATCTCTAGCTGTCATAAATTTCCTTGACTCCACATTCCACAATTTGTAACCATTTGGTTCATAACCAACAAGTATACCTTTAGTCGATTTCTCATCGAACTTTCGTTTCCTAATTTTATTATGTATGTACACTGTTGAACCAAATATCTTAAGATATTTCAAAACAGGCTTTTTATTATGCCACATTTCATAAGGCGTTTTCATAACATTTTTCAAAGCTCTAGTAGGACATCTATTAATTAAATACGTTGCAGTTAAAACTGCTTCTCCCCAAAAACTTTTCTTTAATTTAGCTCCGTTAACCATCAAACGAGCTTTTTCGGTTATTGTCCTTATCATTCTTTCAGAAACACCATTTAATTGTGGAGTGTGAGGAATTGTTAAATGATAGCTGATACCTTTTTCAGAACAAAACTCACGCATCTCATTAGACAAGTATTCTCTTCCATTATCAATATATAAATTCACCTCTTTTAAGTTAAAGTGGGCTTCTCCTTTGGCAACAAAATCTTTAAAGACCGAAAATAAATCAGATTTGTATGTTGTCAAATATGTCACACTATAATGTGTATACTGATCAATAAAAACAACATAGTAGTTTTTATTATCAATTGTACAAGGTGTTATAGGACCACAAATATCGGAATGAACTACAAACAAGGGCCTATTAATGTAATCTTTATTTTTATATTTTTCAAATTTTAGTCTTGATAATTTTCCATTAATACAGGCTTCACATAGTTCATCATTTAATTCTACCTTACTTAATAGATTAATATCTTCAAATAAATTGTTGCGTTTTATTTCTAAAAATTTGCCAACACTTATGTGACCCAACCTTTCATGCCACAAGCGATACTCTGCACATTTTGCTATTTTCGAATTACATATATATACTTGGTTATTCATTTCAAATTTAATAAATGGAACATTATACTCACATGCTCCAGCGAATACCAATCGACCATCTTTAGTGACCTTCACACCTTTGGAATTAAATTCGATCTTCATTCCAGCATTCTGCATTTTTCGGACAGATAAAAGATTATGCGGTACGTCTTTGCAAAATAGCACATCTTGCAGTGTTATCTCATTGCTTCGATTTTTCAATTGAACGATTCCTTTAGCTGTAGCCTGGATACACTCACCGCATTAGGCAATAGCGATTTCCACCGGATTTTCCAAATTCACATAATCGGCAAACAAGGCTTTATCTTTTATTAGGTGATCTGATGCCCCTGAGTCTAAGATAAACAAAACCTCACTTTCTACCAATGGCTCAACCCTTTGTCTCATCATAAATGCGAACCCACGATCTACCTGAGTTGTTGCAACTTGAGCTTGTTTCTCTGCACCCTTATCATTATTTGTGTTCTGAATGCCGGCTAATCTTTTGAAAATAAAGCAATCTTTCTTTAAATGACCGGGCTTACCACAGTGATAGCATTTTGGTCTTTGTTTTATTTTATTTTTGAAAAAAAAAAAAAAATATATATATATATATATAAAGGGTTATCCATTTTGCGGTTTCAAAAGTAAATGTAAATAAAACACATATAAAATATTTTTTACCATGATATTTCATTTTTATTATAAAGTTTGAACGTTGACATTATGTGTGAAATACTACATCATTTAAATGACCACCACGCGAATTGTTGCAAGCATCGATTCTTTTGAGGTCATTTTTGACCACTTTTTGACACATATTGGGCGGTATCTCAGCCATAACGTGACGAATGTTGGTTTTTAGGTGCTCAAGAGTTAAAGGTTTATCTGCATAAACATGGTCTTTCGCGTAGCCCCACAAAAAAAAGTCAAGCGGTGTCAAATCGCATGATCTTGGTGGCCACTTGATATCGCCACGACGAGAAATTACTCGGCCAGAAAATTTCTCTTGCAATAAAGCCATATTCGCTCGAGTTGTGTGGCATGTGGCACCGTCTTGTTGAAACCACATATTCTCTAAGTCGTATTCTTCAATAGAAGGCAAAAAAAAGTCGGTTATCATATAACCATAACGCTCCGAATTGACGGTGACAGTCGTTCCATCGTCGTTTTCGAAGAAGTAAGGTCCAATCACACCTCCGAACCAAAGAGCGCACCAAGCAGTGACTTTTTGTGGATGTAGTGGCCTCTCTTCAATTACTTGAGGATTCTCAGAACCCCAAATACGACAATTTTGTATGTTAACATACCCACCGAGTGAGACATGTGCTTCGTCGCTGAAGAAAACTTTGTTCAAAAAATCGCCGTCCACCGCCGGCGACGATGAATCGACACATTCGGGCAACACTTTCACTTACAGCAGCGATATTTTCGGTGGCACGAGCGAAACGATCATGCACAGGCCTTACAATATCTGTAACCGATCCAGTCTCTTCATATTTCTTCACAATTTTGCCAATTGCTTGCGTAGTTGGACGATTATGTAAACCATAATCTCCTCTTAAAGCACGATATGTGGCTGTGGCAGAATCACCATTTTTGTAGTAGGTTTTTACAATTTTAATGCGTTGTGCGATAGTTAAGCGACTTTGAACTGAAAAAGAAAGAAATTGTTTTAACAACTCAGTTTGACAGCCCTATACTTTTGAAACCCCGAAATGGATAACCCTTTATATATATATATTATATATATATATATATATATATATATATATATATATATATATATATATATATATATATATATATATAAATATATAAATATATATATATATATATATATATATATATATATATATATATATATGTGTATATATATATATATATATATATATATATATATTTATATATATATGTGTATATATATATATATATAAATATATAAATATATATATATATATATATATATATATATATATATATATATATATATATATATATATATATATATATATATATATATATACTTACTTACTTACTTATGTGGCCATAACAACCGAATATCGATTTAGGCCGAAAATAACATGCTTCGCCAGCCATCTCTGTTCTTCGCTAGCTGGCGCCAGTTAGAAATTCCAAGCGCCGTCAGGTTCTCCAGTACTTGGTCTTTCCACCGGAGGTTTGGTCTTCCTCTTTTGCGTCGTCCTCCAGCGGGTTCCGAATATAACACCTTCTTAGCTGGAGCGTGTTCTTCCATTCGCTCGACATGACCTAGCCAGCGCAGCCGCTGGATTTTGATGCGCTTTACTATGTCAATATCGGCATACAGCTCGTACAGCTCATGGTTGTACCTTATTCGGTACTCGCCACCAACGCAAATAGGTCCAAAGATCTTGCGTAGGACTTTTCTCTCGAAAACTCCAAGTATTCGCTCATCCGAGGTGGAAATTGTCCAGGCTTCAGCGCCATATGTTAGGACAGGCATGATGAGAGACTTGTAGAGTGTAGTTTTCGTTCTTCGAGAGAGGGCTCGACTTCTCAATTGCTTACTCAGCCCAAAGTAACACCTGTTAGCAAGAGTTATCCTACGCATGATCTCCAAGCTGACGTCATTACTGCTGTTAATGCTGGTTCCAAGATAGACAAAGTCCCTTACTACTTCAAAAGCGTAGTTGTCAACAGTGACGTGCTGTCCAAGACGCCGGGACTCTTTGTTTGTTGACACTAGATACTTCGTCTTGCCCTCGTTCACCGTGAGACCCATCCGACGCGACTCTCTTTCCAACTCTGAGAATGCTGCACTGACTGCTCGCGTGTTCATGCCGATTATGTCAATATCGTCGGCATACGCTAACAGCATGACACTTTTGTTGAAGATAGTGCCATTATGTCGTAGATCAGCAGCTCGTATTATTTTCTCCATAATAAGATTGAAGAAGTCGCACGATAACGAATCACCTTGTCTGAAACATATATATATATATATATATATATATATATATATATATATATATATATATATATATATGTATATATATATATATATATATATATATATATATATATATATATATATATATATATATATATATATATATATATATATATTGGTTCACTATATTCCTAGTATTACTTTACACTTTTGCAGTAATACTGGAGGGCCTCATAAGGATCGCAGTATTTTACAATTGCTTACACTCTAACACTTCACAACTTGGAACAAGACTCACAACTGCCTCACGACTGACTTCGGTAAGCTCGCAGCTTATATACCATTTTTCTAATACCATCCACATATCGATCTATCTATTACATTCAATAATATATTCACACCACATGTGTGTACGTATATATGTATGTATGTACACGATCGATACACTCCACATATACATATGTATGTATCCATTATGTGAGTAAGCAACTTTTTGATATTCACACACATGAATGGTTCACGTAATTTTAGTTATCATGGAATATCTAAACATTGTTGGTATGCTTACGTAAGTGCAGAACTACGAATTGTGTGGGAAAGTGCTTTTATTTTTTTAACTGCAACTCAGTTGGTCAATGTTCTGGCATTCCACAACTATAAGTAATATTAATATATATGTGTATATCACAGATTAGAACTACGAATTGTGTGGGAAAGTGCTTTTATTTTTTAACTGCAACTCAGTTGGTCAATGTTCTGGCATTCCACAACTATAAGTAATATTAATATATATGTGTATATCACAGATTAGAGCAATGTTGGTATGTGTGTGAATAAATATGTATTTCACAATTTCGGGAAATATGTCGCGAGGCAAACTATGCATATTTCATATTTTGACTCGCAACATCATTCCCTTCTCTCAGGAAGAAAAAATCATCATTATGAAATATTCTTATATAAAAATAATTTTTAAATTTTTTTTTGCTATTCTGTATTTACTGTATATTTTCAACCCATTAGTTGTAATTTCCTTAAAATAATGTATTATTTTTGGATGCATCCTCTATACTTACCCCGTCCAGTGCGCATGAGCATCCACACACCGAATTACAATTCAACGCTATGAATTGCAGATGTCTTGATACACATGAACACTGCGCCTACTTCTTTCTATAAGTTGCATATTTGTTAATTTTAATTTTTTGTTATTTATATTTGGTAGTAGTAGTGAGTTCCTCTAGGATCTACTCTGCTATAATTCTTTGCTTCTTTATTATTTTTGTATTATTTTTATTTTTTCGAATAAATTAACATAAATATAATTATTATTATAATTACAATAGATGTTCCGCTTAAACTATATGAGACATTTTTGTGGTAATTTAACTCTTCTATTTCTTCAATATTCGAATATGGTTTTTGTACAATTTTATTAAACTAGATTTGTGATATTTCGGTCTAATATATTTGTGGCCAACAAATTTCTATCCATTAAAAAATATTTTTTTAAATATTTTGTAATAAAAGAAGTATGTATTTGTGGGAATGCGCGGGGTCTAACTGGAAGAAGAATATACCTAAAATCCCTGGTTGTTTAAGTTTTTAGCAACAACAAATACGCAGGCGTAGATCAGTGTGTATACCAATGCAAGTGAAATCGATGAAAGACGAACAATTTGATATGTTGACAAGCGCAAAATGACAAAATCTTCAAAAATTCAATCGCATGATTGCTGTGTTGATGATCTCGCGTATTTATCAATGAAAAATAGGCAATTCTGCTTCGCATGTGTATATATATATTTTACGTAGTTAACAAAAAAAAAATGAAAGCAACTAAAATCGAACAGATGATTAAGTTGATTGTTTGTAGTAGACAAATAAGGGATGCTTTCTTACTGAAATTCACCTGATAGCTAAATATTTTGATAACAAATAATTATTGTAAACAATATAAATTTTAAGGAAAAATCGTGTTCCATGATAACTTAATTAATTTTTATTACCTACATATTTTAATAAAATTTTGATATTCATTAATTTCTAATAAAAAAGTAACTAAAGTATTAAATATGCTGAATTTCGCATATTCTTGTATAAATATAATTTGGAATTATCCTATACAATTTCAATATAAATTGAATCTTTATCGTCGGATTCTTACATAGGTACATATGAAAGTATTTATATATGTGTATTGCCGATTCAAATTTATTGTGTGAAGCTGCGGTTGGTTTACGTTTGAAAATGCTCATTCCCAACTGTTTCTAATATTTCTAGTATTTACGTTGGTCTGTTGCAAGGTAATTTCATATGTTTTTTAATCATTTGAATGGTGTTTTTATGTAACTTATCCTTTTCTTAATTTTTTTTTTTTGATTTGATTTAACGATTTTATCGTGGTTTTGTGAAAATACACCCTACATTTTATTTTACATATAATGTGGTGCTTGGTTGGGGCTTATTTTCAGTTTGTTCTGAGTGTTGAAAAAGTTAGCGTTAAGTACCTTTTTAAAAATTATTTAACTAAAAAAAAAGATTCAAGGGTTATTGGCGAAAAAGTACGCTTTGTGGAGGCGTTCTTTGATGTACAAGAAAAACTAGATTTTTTTTTGTTGACTTGTATCCTTTTCTCTATGGTTTTGTCTTTAACTACTACTACTTCAGCTACTTCAGGTGCTGGCTGTGGTACTCTGCTGAGTGCGTCTGTATTTAAATTCTTTTACCTGGTTTATAAATTATCTTAAAATCAAATTCGGATAATTTGTGCCTGAAACGTGCTAAACGTGATGTCTGATCCCTTAGGTTTGCAATTTCTCGAAGTGGCTGGTGGCCGATGCAGATCTTGAATGGTCTACTGAGTAGATAAGCTCGATAATTCTTCACAGCCCACACGATGGTGGAATACCTTTTCTCAGTTACTTACTTACTTATGTGGCCATAACAACCGAATATCGAGTTAGGCCGAAAATAACATGCTTCGCCAGCCATCTCTGTTCTTCGCTAGCCGGCGCCAGTTAGAAATTCCAAGCGCCGTCAGGTTCTCCAGTACTTGGTCATTCCACCAGAGGTTTGGTCTTCCTCTTTTGCGTCGTCCTCCAGCGGGTTCCGAATATAACACCTTCTTAGCTGAAGCGTGTTCTTCCATTCGCTCGACATGACCTAGCCAGCGCAGCCACTGGATTTTGATGCGCTTTACTATGTCAATATCGGCATACAGCTCGTACAGCTCATGGTTGTACCTTATTCGGTACTCGCCACCAACGCAAATAGGTCCAAAGATCTTGCGTAGGACTTTTCTCTCGAAAACTCCAAGTATTCGCTCATCCGAGGTGGAAATTGTCCAGGCTTCAGCGCCATATGTTAGGAGAGGCATGATGAGAGACTTGTAGAGTGTAGTTCTTCGAGAGAGGGCTCGACTTCTCAATTGCTTACTCAGCCCAAAGTAACACCTGTTAGCAAGAGTTATCCTACGCATGATCTCCAAGCTGACGTCATTACAGTTGTTGATGCTGGTTCCAAGATAGACAAAGTCCCTTACTACTTCAAAAGCGTAGTTGTCAACAGTGACGTGCTGTCCAAGACGCCGGGACTCTTTGTTTGTTGACACTAGATACTTCGTCTTGCCCTCGTTCACCGTGAGACCCATCCGACGCGACTCTCTTTCCAACTCTGAGAATGCTGCACTGACTGCTCGCGTGTTCATGCCGATTATGTCAATATCGTCGGCATACGCTAACAGCATGACACTTTTGTTGAAGATAGTGCCATTATGTCGTAGATCAGCAGCTCGTATTATTTTCTCCATAATAAGATTGAAGAAGTCGCACGATAACGAATCACCTTGTCTGAAACCCCGTTCGGTATTAAACGGTGCGGAGAGGTCCTTCCCAATTTTCACTGCACAACGGGAGTTATGCAGTGTCATTCTACAAAGTCGAATGAGCTTTGCAGGAATACCGAACTCAGACATTGTTGCGTAGAGAGAATCCCTTACCGGACTGTCGAAAGCGGCTTTATAATCAACAAATAGGTGGTGTGTGTCGATCTGTTTTTCTTGGGTCTTCTCCAGGATTTGGCGCAGTGTGAAAATCTGGGCGATGGTGGATTTACCAGGTCTGAAGCCACACTGATACGGTCCAATCAGGTTGCTGAGCATAGGCTTCAACCTTTCACATAGTACGCTCGATAGAACCTTGTATGCGATGCTCAGGAGACTTATTCCACGGTAGTTGGCGCAAATTGTGGGGTCTCCTTTTTTATGTACAGGACAGAGAACACTGAGCCTCCACCTTTTCTCAGTATCACTGTAATATTCACCTTGCAATAGAATTGCACTTACAGCCTCGTTGCTAGCATCAGTTGTTAACACAAAAGGTTTAGACAAATCTGGGTAAGCGGAGAGCAAATGGCACATTCCACTTTACCAGGGTCTGGTAACGCTCCTTCCTCAATGCATTTATGGCCTAGGTAAATTATCGCTTTTCGTAGAAACTGGCACTTTTATGTATTTAGCTTCAAGTTATGTTTACGTAAAAGCCCAAATACTCTTCGAAAACGCGATTCTTGTTGTGACAAATTCCGACCATAGACGATGATGTTATCCAAGTAAACAAAACAATCTATACTTTGAAGTCCTGTTAGTACATGGTTCATTAATCTTTGGAAGGTGGCAGAGGCTCCTGTCGAAAGTCATTCTATTAAATTCATAGTGCCCAACACCTGTGCTAAAAGCTGTTTTTTCTCTGTCTGATTCTTTCAATAACACTTGATGATACCCACTGGTCAAATCATGTGTAGTGAAATACCTACAATGACCTACCTGGTCTAATATTTCATCGATGCGGGGAATGGGAAAAACTTGGTTAATAGTGGCGTCATTTAATTTCCTGAAATCTACTACTAGCCTCCATTTTCTTTTACCATCTTCTTCCGCTTTCTTTGGCACCAAAATTATGGAAGAATTCCAGGGCGATGAACTGGGAATAATTATGTCGTCTTCCAACATTTTGTTTACTTGCTTATTGATTTCTTCGTTATGCGCTTCTGGTAGCCTGTACTGTCTTTGGTTGATTGGCGCCTGGTCTGCTTTTATTGTTATTGTGTGTTCTATACCTGTGGTGTGAGACAGTTTGTCACCTTCCAAGAAAAATAAATCGTGGAATGACTTAAGTATTCCATCTATGGAACTCTTTTCCTCAATGTTTAAGTTTTCGTCTAGTTTAATTTTTTCTAATATTTTGGTAACCCTTTTTTGGCTATTAGTTCTTGATGTTATTTATTTTATGAGCTATGTCGTATTCTTCGTGTTCTGAATGATTAAATTTAATTACATTAATTTTAAGCTTATTATTTACAATATATGAATCTATATTCGTATTGAAAATTGGGACATAAACTGTGTTGTCCGTCACACTGCCCAATGTCTCCCCTAAATATATTCCAGGAGATACTACCTTTTTCTCTACTATAATTGTTTCAAAATTCGTATTTACTTTAATAGGGACTACCTTCATAGTTCTCCCAGGTACTACAACCTCACTGGTGTGTAGTATTCTATTACCCTCGTACAACGGTTTGAGAGGTAAAGTCATCAAATGCTGTTTTCGTTCACCGAAAAAAATCATCTTCTTTTTCATAGTATTTATAACCGATCGGTTCCATAAATTGTCTCTACCTAGGATACCATCAGCAGGTATCCCTCTCTCTTCAGAGATTAAGTGTATTTCTAAAATCAAATCTTTAGTCCTCTCGTGTTGGACTGCTATTGACCTTAATGTGGTGACAAATTCTCCGAATGCACCACTAAGATTTTTCCTTAAATGTCCCTTCTTGCTAACAGTTTCGTCAATTACTGATGACTTTATTAAACTTGTATCTGCTCCAGAGTCTACAAGTAAAATGAGTTTTCCATTTTTTGCTTTCTCACACGGAAATTCAATTAACACATCATCTACATCAGAGAATCCCAAACAGTAGCCATGTTTGTTATTACTGGATGGGAAAGATGGTTCAACAATCCCCCTGAACGCTTGACTACCAATTTCCACCATCTTGCTATCTAACGTGCAGGCTGCGCCAACAATCTCTAAAAACACATGGCTGACACCTTCCATTTCAGCTGGCTTACTTTTAGCAAAATTTTCCTGGTTTATTGGTCGCCCCGTAGTTTTCCTGAGTTTTTTCCCACTCTGAGTTTATAACAGTCGGCGATCCTGTGTCCCGGCTTCTTACAGAAAAAACATTTGGTCTCAGAATTTCCTCGATTAGGGCCTTTGCTTTTATGACCTCCCTTGCAGGTGTTTGATTGCCTTTTCCTTGTGACATATTGTTGCTGAAAGGTGTGTATGACAAAAAATACGGGCATGAGCCCGTTTTTTTTACACTTTATGCAATAGGGCATGTTTTTTCTCTTAAAACAATATTCTTTAGTGTGCCCCCTTTTGTCGCAGAAGGAGCAGGTAGGAACTTTCCTTTGGCTATTTTGGGGACTTACGTTATTATTTTGATATTTGTTCATTCCGAGTGGCATCTTGTCATTTCTGTTCTGGTGAAGTGCCACTGTATTACTGGCCTCAATCTGGTAAACATCGTTTGAATATAGTGCTCTCATATTAAACTGATTGAACCGTTGTCCTCTTTCGAGTAGAATACCCGTACTTACGGCCTCCTCTGCTAATTCTAACGTGCCCGTCTTACCCAGCATATGAGTTTTTAGCAATGGCTCTTGAAGGCCCGATATAAAAGAAGTCCTCGTTTTATGGCTTTTCGTGCTAATTCGTATCCAGAAATGAACTGGTGTACTTCGGTACTCAAATCTTTAGACTCCGCTCCAGTGAGCTATTTCGTCAATACGCATTTTTAGCTTTAGTTCAGGTTGTACTTCTGGTTGTATTTTTCGTACTGGTGTACGGCGACGAAGAGGTGTCTCCTGTGCTAGGCAGCCTTCTCTTTCGAGATTCCTCTCTTTTGCCTGGAGTGCACTTAGCTGCTCAGAGTCAACCGAGGTTCTGAGCCTTTTCTCTAAAAATACTTCTGAATTGCTTTTTTCTTTTAGTAAATCTTCTAATTCCTTATTTTTTTTAAGGTTCTTGGTAAACTCTACTTCTAGCTGTTTCGCTTCGGATCCCTGTTTTGCGATATGAGTTCGCAGAGCCCTAATTTGTATGTCTGCTGCCTCTAAATCGTCTTTTGTTTTACGGCTGCTTCAGCTTGGCTTTCAATAGATCGTTTAGCTCGGATAACGTAGCGTGCAATTCCTTTATTGGATTTAGTACATTTCCGTGATATACCTTTGATTTTATGAGCTGGAATTGCTCGTATGTACTGTGTTGCTTAATAAGGCTCCACATGAAGTCGATTGACTCGGTTATTGCAACGTCTAGTTCTCTTGCTTATGATTCGTATGATTTATTGTCCATTTGACCCCATAAGAAAAACACACTAGAATTAGATCCTGTACTGCGTTAAACGTTGAACGTAAAGCATCTTGTATATTCAAGATATTTAGCAGTATATTTTCCACAACACTCAAGTACTAACGGCTAGACTCAAGGATGTAACGCAAAAGATTCACACCTGAACCTAAGCTCCTAAATATGCTTCGAGATTTTGACACTGGTTAGCTGAAATAAAACAGGGTTAATTATACGATGCTTGCGTTTTTAGGTCTTCAATTTATTCCTGGTCTTACTTTACACTTTTACACTAATCTGAAGGGCCTCGTAAGGATCGCACTATTTTACAATTTCTTACACGCTAACACTTCACAACTTGGAACAAGACTCACAACTGAAAAGCCACTGTCTTCAGTAAGCTGGTAGTTATATACCATTTTTCTAATACTATCCACATATCGATCTACCCACATACCAACATATAACATACAATAATATATTCACATCACACCACATGTGTACACGATCGATTCACTCCACATGTGTGTATGTATCCATTATGTAAGAAAGCAATTTGTTGATTTTCACACACATGAATAGTCCACGTGATTTTAGTTATCATGGAATATCTAAACATTGTTGGTATGATTACGTTTCAAATTGCTTTGTCAGCTTTTTCACAGCCAACAGCAATTCAGTTGGCTCAATGCTGTGGCATTAACAATTATAAATAATATTAATATGGATTGTGTATAACACAACTTCGAGCAATCTTGGTATGTGTAAGGATAAAAATGTATTTCATAATTTCGGGAAATTGTCGCGAGCCAAAATATGCATATGTGCATATTTCATATTTTGGCTAGCAACACATCTGAGCCCATTCATACGCAGCAAATAACGGTAGCGTACAATTTTTTTGATGATTCGTAGAAGCTCATGAAGTTTATGAATGCATGGGAGTGATGGTCAGTATCGTGGAATTTTCCAAAACGTTGTTTATATGATGCGATTTCATGGTCGGGAATTGACTTCCATTCTACAAGATCTGTAAGATCTATCTTTTGCAGCTTGAAGAAGATTTGAGCAGCAGAAGCAGCAGGGGTGCACATACATAATGGGTAGCGTGTATTCAACGAATCAACAGTTTTAGTTGATAGGAAGTTTTTAGGACCTTTCGGATGTTGTTGGCTATTCACTTATGTATCGAGCATCGTTCAGGGGAGTTTTTCAATACTAATTCAGTATGAAACGAAGACACCGCTCTATGTGAATGTGATTTTACGTAACGACCGGTAATTATCCAGCAGAAAGCGGTATTTTCTGCTTATGCCATACAGTATTAATGATGGGTAGACGTCACCGTCTTATATAAAATTCACAGGCGAACTCCTGTGTAGATTTTCATCCGCTAACCGTAAATCAGAAAGTTGTTTACGTAATTCAATATGGTCAATATGGTATCCGATAACCAACCTCTTCTACCTCATTTAGATCTGTAACCTCCGCTCGGTAGCCGTACAGGGAGGCGCATCCTGTTGCGTAAGCGTTTCGACATAAAGGTCTCTTTTTGAGCCGATTAGGACACGGGTTGTAAATGTCGTGTGATAAATATGTACACTGCTGTTCCGAATAGCACTGTATGATTGACTGTCGAGTGGCTGGCAGTATCCAGCACTGTAAGATTGTTATTTGTAGTGACTGCTTGCAGCTGAGATGCGAATGTGTAGATAAAGTAGATATACAAAAAAAAATTACTTATGATTTAAATTATTCATTCTATGACGAAAACGTTATTATACTGAGCTATTAATATTATTTTTTATATTTTCTTTTATTGTTAGATTAGTATCGACCTTTACATCATCCATACTTTGCTCTCGAATTCCCGGTTTGACTCCACAACAAAAAAAGTTATGCATTGAATCGCCAGACGCAATAATTGCATTGGGCGAAGGGTATCAATTGGGAGCTGATGAGTGCCAGTATCAATTTAGAGGACATCGTTGGAACTGTTCTTATGTGTGGCAGAAAGATGTCTTTACACATGTGATGCTCATAGGTAATTACGTAATTACTAATATGCATAATGAATGAGAATATGTTTATGTTTTACAGATTTTGTGATTAAGAATTACCCAAAATCTAGAGGTTATTCTAAATTAATCTTCCAATTGTTGGAAATCTTCAAGGTCCTTCCACGTATTCAATGCAATAACACGTTTAAGTTGTCCGGTAACCTCTGTGTTCTTAAATACTGCAGAAATATCTTCTTTTGACTATACGAAAGTAAAACACGTTTGCTTGTTTACAAAACGAAAGAATTATTTATTCCAAGTGTTCTGTAACTGCAGCTACAACTTTTTCCAATCTTACAAGCAAATTATGGATTCCTTGCCTTAAGAAGTCCTGGCGGTCCAATTATCAACCGAAATTTTGACGCTTTCGTAAAAGCTAAAACACTTTTCAGTAAGATCTGATTGCATCGTTCGCAATAAGTAGTAATATGACTGAGCAATGTCTACCTAATATGGGGTAGCACTTCCCAGTCTTATTCATATAAATATTTTTTCATATCTTTGCATCATGCGATCTTGCTACGCCTTTTCACTCATTGTGCTAAATTTTTATGTAGCTCGCTGCAAATGCATTAAGTGCTGTGGGTAAATATCGCCACAGTTAGTAAAATCTTTCTGAAATCACCAAATGCAGAGCATTGCCTTGGTACAATGAATATTTCATTTCACCCAAGTTTTTTTACATTTTAGATTCTCTGAACATATCGTTTTTTCCCATTTCACTTTTTCTTTCTCATCAATGTTATAGTTGTACAGTTGTGATTTTTAAAGAGCCTTCGGATTTAATTAAAAAAAAAAATTTAGAGAAATGTATGAAATCTTTATTTGAGTCAATAGAATGATCTATATAATTCAATGTCTAAAGATGATTTCATGTAAAAGTTGACAATGGCTGCGCTTCAAATGGTTCAGACGCTGGGTATGATTTTGGCATACTCTTTCCAACATATCTGACTGTATCTGACGAACAAATTCTTCAATATTGGCTTCCAGTGCGTCAACCGTTGCGGGCTTGTCGCTATAAACATGAGCCTTAACATAATCCCACAAAAAATAGTCTAAAGGCGTTAAATGGCGGCCAATTGACCGCCCCAAACGTGAAATAAACTGTTTACCGAACCCGAATCCCCATTGGGCCATTGTTTTGCGTGCTGTGGCATGTGGTACCGTCTTGTTGAAACCACATGTCAGCCAAGTCTTCCATTTTGGTCAAAAAACAGTTTGTTTGTATATATATATATATATATATATATATATATATATATGTATATATATATATATATATATATATATATATATATATATGTATATATATATATATATATATATATATATATATATATATATATATATACGACATAATGGCACTATCTTCAACAAAAGTGTCATGATGTTAGCGTATGCGGACGATATTGACATAATCGGCATGAACACGCGAGCAGTCAGTGCAGACGAAGTACCTAGTGTCAACAAACAAAGAGTCCCGGCGTCTTGGACAGCACGACACTGTTGACAACTACACTTTTGAAGTAGTAAGGGACCTTATCTATCTTGGAACCAGCATTAACAGCATTAATGACGTCAGCTTGGAGATCATGCGTAGGATAACTCTTGCTAACAGGTGTTACTCTGGGCTGAGTAAGCAATTGAGAAGTCGAGCCCTCTCTCGAAGAACGAAAACTACACTCTACAAGTCTCTCATCATGCCTGTCCTAACATATGGCGCTGAATCCTGGACAATTTCCACCTCGGATGAGCGAATGCTTGGAGTTTTCGAGAGAAAAGTCCTACGCAGGATCTTTGGACCTATTTGCGTTGGTGGCGAGTACCGAATAAGGTAAACCATGAGCTGTACGAGCTGTATGCCGATATTGACATAGTAAAGCGCATCAAAATCCAGCGGCTGCGCTGGCTAGGTCATGTCGAGCGAATGGAAGAACACGCTCCAGCTAAGAAGGTGTTATATTCATAACCCGCTCGAGGACGGCGCAGAAGAGGAAGACCAAACCTCCGGTGGAAAGACCAAGTACTGGAGAAGAACAGAGATGGCTGGCGAAGCATGTTATTTTCGACCTAAATCGATATTCGGTTGTTATGGCCACATAAGAAAGAAGAATATATATATATATATATATATATATATATATATATATATATATATATATATATATATATATATATATATATATATATATATATATATATTGGTACGATTCATCAGCGAATCGCTGATGAATCGTACCAAAATCGATCCATTTCTGAAGCTGATGATTATTGGTGATAAAAAATTGGTCACGTACTACAACGTCAAGCGAAAACGATCGTGGTCGAATCGCGGTGAGCCGGCGCAAACGGTGGCCAAGCCAGGATTGCCGGTCAGGAAGGTTTTGCTCTGTGTTTGGTGGGATTTGCAGGGGATTATTATGAGCTGCTCCCCTACGGCCAAACTCTTAATTCGGACCTGTACCGTCAACAATTGGACCGTCTGAAGGAAGCAATTGCCCAGAAGCGGCCAGCTTTGGCCAATAGGAGAGGAACGAGGGTTTCTATGAGAGTGGTATTATGAAATTACCTTAAAAATGGCAACAGGTTATCGAAAACGCGGTGCATATATGACCTAAATCGGATCATTCTAACTATGCTAAATAAAACATACAATTTATTGCAAAGATAACGGATTTCGTTTTAATTGATATTATATATATCAACCAGTTGTCACACACTGTGTTTGAAAGATGACACAAAGTGTTATGGAATACAAGTATTGCCATCGGATATAATTTCGGAACATCGGAACTTCCAAAGTGCTTACAAAACCTCACTGAAATATAGTTTCAAACAAACCGAACAAATTGATTAATTCCAAAGATTTTGTCGTATAAGTCGTCATGAAATTATATTGAGATTGCTACATGGTATTTCCTAAATAAATGAAATTAAGTAGATACAAGGTGTGACAATTATGTATTAAGACTGCCTCTAGAAAACACAATTAAAACACGAATTCTGCTAATTTTTCGGTATATTAATTCGAAATATTCTCCTCCTGATTCAATACACTTGTTACATCGATTTAATAGTGATTCAAACGCGTGTTCCAACTCATTTTTCGGAATTCAGTGCCCTCGTCGAAGCCTGTTGTATGGTCTGAATGTCATCAAAAAAGCATCCTTTGAACTTCAATTTTAGTTTTGGGAACAAAAAGAAGTCGCACGGAGCCAAATCAGGTGAATACGGCGGGTGATTCAACACACAGACCTGATTCCGAGCCAAAAATTGACGAACAATAAGTGCTGTGTGACTCGGTGCATTTTCGTGCAACAGAGACCAAGTTTTTGGATTGCGGTATTCTGGTCGAACACGATGGATTCTGGACATCAAACGCTTCAAAACTTCGAGGTAATATGCGGAAGTAACTGTTTGACCAGTTGGAACAAATTCTTTGTGGATGATTCCTTTGCTATCGAAGAATGTGATGAGCATTGTTTTGATTTTGGATGGAACTTTTCGTGTTTTTTTGGCTTGTGGTGAGTTTTTGATTTCCATTCCGCACTTTGACGCTTGGTTTCTGGATCGTATTGGGAACACAATTTTTCATCATCCGTAACAATTGTTTTCAGGAAGTTTAGATAATTTTCTGCAGCTGCAACCGTGTCTCTAGAATGACTGACTCTCATTAATTTTTGGTCCTCGGTCAATGTGTGTGGAACAAATCTCGCGCAACCCTTTGTTTTGCATAAATCCTCGTGAAGAATGAGTCGGATAGTTTCTCTGTTGATGTTTTTAAGGCCTCTTCCATCATTTTCACTGAAGCATTGCGGTCTTCTGTAATAAAATCACGAACTTTCTGGATCGCTTCCGGCGTCCGCACTGAAATTGGCCTTCCGTCTTTTATCTCATTTTCCAGCGACTCTCTGCCATCCACAAACCGTTTATGCCATATAAAAACATTTGATCTTGATAAACAAGCATCTCCATACGCTTGCTGCATCATTCCGAATGTTTCTGATGCACTTTTACCAATTTTTGCATGGAATTTAATGACCGCTCTTTGCTCCATGTTAAAATTTCAACATCAAACGAACACGTGTTTTGTAAAATGAGTGTCAATAAACATTAAATGTCAACCAAATGCCATGAAATTTTGACAGTTAGTAGAGGAAGTTGAAGTTTCAAAACGCATGTGCTCACACATAGATGGCGCGCTTGGTTGCTGAGGTATGGTTCGAGTCTTAATACATAATTGTCGCACCTTGTATTACTAAATAAATATCGCGAATTAAAATTAAAAAATAGTCCTCTTTCTTAAGTGCTAATATTTTATACCTATAAGAACAAGAACAAACTTTTTTAAAAGTGCATATTTTAATTTTTAAAAGATCGATGATGAAATAATGATGGAATCTTTAAAATTTTCGATTTTTCCGGCACTGTCAAAAATCGTTCTTACTTACTAGCCAAATTCAGCATACTTCACCAGCCAACCCTTACCTTCGCTGGCTGGCGCGAGTTAGAAATGCTCTTAGTTCTCCAGTACTTAGTCCTTCAAAAGGGTAATTATCAGCAGTGACGTGCTGTCCAAGAAGCCGGGAGTCTCTCTTTGTTGACACTAGATTCTTCGTCTTGCCTTCGTTCGCAGTAAAAGCCTTATGGAGCGACTCTCTTTCCAAATCTTAGAATGCTGCACTGACTTCTCGCGTGTTCATGACGCTTACGCCAATATCATTGGCGTACCCCAACAGCATGACACTTAAGCATAAGCATCAGTTTTTCACACAATACGCTTGATAGAACCTTGTATGCGATGCTGAGAAGACTTATTCCATGGTAGTTGGTGCAAATTGTGGGGACTTTAATCATGCTTTGATCAGACCATATTCTGCTTATCAGCTGGTGTATTCTGGTGAGCAGCTCATCGCCTCCGGTCTTAAACAGCTCGGCAGCACCTGCAGCTTTGTTGTTTTCTGCTTAGATATGGCCTCCCTGACCTATTCATTGTCTACATATAAACACTATCATCCGCGATTGGAGAGTTCGTGAGTATGTATCATAAAGAAAGGGAGTGTTCTGCATAAGCAGATCCGTTAGTCAAATTGTAAAAGCATTTGCTGTCTCTGGTCTTTGCAGCTTATTGACGTCAAGCTTTCTCTGTGTGGGACTTTGTTCTTTGCGACACATAAATGTGTTCGCACTTTAGCTTCAACAAGGTAGTGATCCGAGTCGATTTTGGAACCACGTTTTTCCATCGTTTATCACGTGATCAATTTGGCTCTTCGTTCGTTAATCTGGAGGCAGCCACGGCAAATAACGGCATTTCTACTGAAGTACATGATCAAGTAGTAAAAGAAACTAGTGCGATGACTATTAAAGAACCAGTTGCTGTTCAAACTGGAATTGATCGCTACATTACTGTATTAAAGCGAAAAAGAAGTCCCTATAATTCAAAACAAATGATTTCAACAAAAATTCAGAAGCAAAACACTACTCCTAGTAGTACGGAAAATAGATACGCACTGCTTTCAAGTGACGACAGTGATGAAAATATTATCCCTAAGAAAAATTTCAAACCTCTACCCATTTTCTTAAGCTAACATAACTCAGATAAGCTGATTTCCAGAATAACAAGCCTCATAGGACCAAAAAATATTCACGTTGTTCCTATTCGCAAAGGCCAAAATGAAGAAACGAAAGTGAAAATTTATAGCGAAACTCATTATCGCAAAGTAAATGCAGAATTTGATGGAGGAAAAAAGAATTACTACACATATCAGCTAAAAAGTACTAAGAGCTTAATTGTTGTACTCAAAGGCGTCGAACCTAATGTTGATATTAATGAAATCACACTCGCCCTTCAGGAAGAAGGGTTTCAAGCCAAAACAGTATTCAACATTATCAACAAGAACTCAATTGAACTTCAACCTTAAACAAAAACCGTAAAAAAATGTGAAGTACACCTCATATATAAAATTCGATATTTATTGCATCGCAAAATCACAATCGAAGAACCCCATAAGAGAACCGCCAAGAGTATGGACATACTAAGACATATTGTACCCTGCCAGCTGTTTGTGTGATTTGTGGAGATCTTCATAAATCAAACATATGCCCAAAGTCTAAAGGCGATGCTAGCATGAAGAAGTCTAGCAATTGTGGATGTAATCACACCGCAAATTATAGAGGCTGCCCTGTATATACAATCCTAAAGCTAAATTTCTCTTTTATAAAACAACTTCTAAATCCAGTTGAGCAAACTTAGATAGTCAACTCAAGTAAGAGACAAAATTTTGATGCTACACAATTCTTCTCTGCAATCCGAAACAAGAATCAAACCAATTCATACGCTAGAGTTTTAAAACAAATCCCATACCACAAAGCAATGTAAATAATGAGCAGAAGCACTCACTGCCCACCCAACAGCCAAATACCCTTGAACATTTGCTTCAAACATTCATCCAGAATATGAACCAATTCATGAACCCAACGCAAACAATGATGCAAGAAATGACGAAAAACCAATCGATGTTACTCCAAACATTACTATCCAGACCATGAGTCGCCTAAAGATATGACACTGGAACGTCAACGGCTTAAGCCAGCACCGCTTGGAGCTAATTCAATTCCATTTCCCTTAATAACTCCAAAAGGCAGAAGACTATGCTCAATCATTACTAACCACTGGTACGATGTTATCTCAAATGGTCAACCGACATATTGACCGATGGACAAGAGGAAAATACCCGATCTCATAGACTTTGGAGTCGCCAAAGTTTGCAGAAGGGAAATATCTCCACAGAGTGTAATTATGATCTATCATTTGATCATTCACCCACGGTAATATCTATAAAATCACCAAGTCCCCAAGACAATTGCGTTAGAAATACAATAGACTGATTGAAATTCAAGAAATATGTAAATTTCCATTTTCCTCTAAGAACTGTATTAAGAAATGGACATGATGTAGATTCAGCACTCGAAAAATTCAACCAGTTGCTCTCATTAGCTCTCAGCTCAGCCACCTGCACAAGGGTATACAAGAAATCAAACTATAGCCCATACACACCAGCCGAATGGCTAAAAAAAAAAAAATATGTGGCACTTAAAGCCCCAAAGGGCTCATTGGCCGAACTTCTCTTCCATTACTGTTGTGCGTCTTAAATTTTAGACAGTATTAGAAGGGACCTACTTATTTTAGCCGGTTCCGAACGGCAGAACACCTGTGACATCACTTTTTCTGAGCATTGTCACAGAGTTTTTTTAGAAGCTTTTTCATGGCAAGTTGTTACTGTCGGAAGAATTGCCAATTGCTTGCCGACAGGTGGGTACCGTTCGAAAGAAAAATCTTATCGATATTAAATTTGTTATGCATCAGCCGGGGATTGAACCACGACCTACACATCAGAAGGCGAACACACTAACCACTGAGCTATGGCACCCACATCGAATGGGTAGTAAGACAGAAAAGAAGGCAATGGCAAGAATTCGGATCACCGAATCTGAAAACACAGCTACAGCACTGCACTCGAAAGCTAAAGCAAGCCCTAAAAGAGAACAACACAAAAAAGAGTTGGAAGATCACATAGCCAAATTACCACCTGGTGAAGCGTCTGACTACTCCTTGTTGAATTCTCACTGATTCCCTCATCCGTTTGAGTGACGGTAATTGGGCTAGAAGCAACTGTGAGAAGGGTTTGGCTTTTGCAAATCACTTAAAAAGTGTGTTTACACCCAATCCACCCTCTACACAGTCCTCACTACCAAAATTAACTTCTCTACCCTGCTCAATAACGCTCAAAATTAAAAAGAAGGACATATTTCAAACAATTTATAAAGATTTAAACCCAATAAAATCACCTGGTCCAGATAAAATTTCCGGAAAAATTATAAAAGAGCTGCCTCCAGCTTCAGTAATTCATCTCATGCACATTTTTAATGCTCACCTTCGTATTAAACACTATCCCAAATGCTGGAAAACTTCAAAAATTATTATGATAGCGAAACCAGGAAAAGACCTATAAAAGTTGCATCGTACAGACCCATCAGCCTCATGCCTCTACTCTCTGAAGTATTCGAATAGCTACTTGTCATGAATATAACTTCATTTATTAATCTCAACCAACTGATTCCAAAACATCAGTTTGGATTTAGAAAACATCACGGGACAATAGAGCAAGTTCATCGCATTGTAACTCTGATTATGAAAACTTTTGAAGAAAAAAAGAATTGCTCAGCTATCTTTCTTGATATCACTCAAGCTTTTGATAAAGTATGGCACGATGGCCTTATTTACAAACTCAAACTATTACTGCCTGCAAATGTCTCCTCATTGCTTAGTAGCTATCACACGAAAAGACAATTGCTCGTACATCACAAGGATTGCACTACAAATCCATTGGATATTCACGCTGGCGTTCCTCAAGGAAGCGTTTTGGGCCCCTTACTGTATCTCTTATACACTTCAGATATGCCCAGCAATAACTATACATTTATATCGACCTGTGGTGATGATACGGCAATATTGTGCTCTCGCTCTAACCCCATAGATGCTACTAAACTCCTAAGTATATTAGAAAGATTCAATAAATTCTTAGTATTAAAAAAAAAATCGATATCAAACTTTACAAAATTTTTCTATCGATCAGACCTACTTTGCTGGAGATTGGTAGTAAGCTTTTTGTGTTTACTAAAAATTTAAAAATTACAATAAATTTTTTAAGGAATTCCAGATTATTGAGGCGTCGTTTCCGGTGCCAAAGAAGCCGAAGACCGACATTCGTCCGACAAGAAACCGAGCAAGTAATTTAAGAAATTATAAGTCCCACTAAATAGATTTACTGCGCCCACTCTTCCTCTAAATGCTTCAGAGGTTAACTTAGTCCAGCAAGTCTCCGTTTTTCTAGAATCTCATAGGTTAGGGGTTGTTTGACCAAGAAAGTCTGCTTTTGATTTAGACTATCCTCTGATACGACTATTGGCGATATTAATCTTAGATCTAAAATAAAATCTGCGTGGTATTTTATTTATAAGTATAAAAATAAATTACTTCATTCAAAATAACTGCCAACTTCAAATACTTCTTTCAATTAATGTTAAACATTTCTTATCAAGATTACTACGTAAAAATTGTTTAACCAAATGCGATTTGAAATGCTGTGAATCATCTCTATTCATCCGATACACACTAGCTGGCTCACTTAATTGTTTAAACATTTTGTACCAGAATATTAGAGGCTTAAGCTGAACTTAATAATCTTCCAAAACACTAGCTGGCTCACTTAATTGTTTAAACATTTTGTACCAGAATATTAGAGACTTAAGCTAAACTTAATAATTCTAGTACTGAGATTATGTAGTGATTATTAGATTATTCGAAAGGTGATATATATATATATATATATATATATATATATATATATATATATATATATATATATATATATATATTATATATATATATATATATATATATATATATATATATATATATGTAGATATATATGTAGATATATATGTAGATATATATGTATATATATATATATATATATATATATATATATATATATATATATATATATA
>OY978525.1:53689447-53816947 GCA_963854835.1 Megamerina dolium | reverse complement strand
AGAAGCCGCTCACAAGAAACAAAGAAAATTCACTGAATTACTAACTTAGTTTTTATTAATTCTTTTTTAATTCTTTTTTTAATTATTGATATAACTATTTAATTCTTTTTTAATATTCATACATGTGCACAATAAAACTTGTAATGAAAACAAGAAATCACTTCGCTTTTATTTACATTTTATTTAGTCCACAGCTTTTCCACTTAGGCAACTTCTGGTCACTTTATGTTACATACATGTTTTCACAGTATATTTATTTACTTGTTTCTTTTAATATTTTCCATAATAAAGTAATGAATATTACTTATTTTACAATTTTGTATAAACGTTCGCAGTTTTTGTATGGGATTTTGACACTTTTTATTTGCCTAATATTCGTACTGTTTCGTTTATGACGTCACAGGGCGCAATCTATATATCTATCATGCGTATCATATGTACATTCGATTAAACCTCAAACATTTATTGCTTCGTGTGCAACCGCGTGTTTGTTTCGTGTTCGAGAATGAACACGTGTATACGTTCGCTTTTAAAGTTGTAACAACATACAACAAAATAACAAAAACGTTTTTGGTTTCGAGTCGTTCGGGTGTATATACAAGTGATCTTTGGGTTGTATGAATATAGAACATATAAACATATACAATTATCAATAATTACATGTTAGTTGAATTACTATTGTTGTTACGAAATTTATAAGCAGTGATTGCAGCCGTATTTACTAACCGATTTTAATAAAAACTACCCTATTTTTGAAGTTGAAACCATAGCGTGGACGAACATCATGACACGTGATTTTTATATATTAAGATATATATTAACGTTCTGAGTAGTTGTAAGGTAGTTATCGGAAATTGTAGGGTGTTCTCGATCGGGGGTTTTTCGAAATTTATTTTATTGTGGAACGATGCACCGTTCGAAGAGATTTTGAATTCTCTGGATGGAGAGTTGACATGGTGGGAGCTATATTGTATTTTTTCTTTGCAACAGAAGGCAACTGGCGAGATGATTCGACTGATGTCGTGGTTGCAGTTACTGATTGACGACTATTATTGGGAGTATTTTGCATTTTATGATGAAACGTGTGATGCCTTTTCCTACCCCTTCCGCGGTAGCTTTGGAGAGATTAAGGGCTGACATTTCAATGGTAATTTGTAGAATCGCAGAAGAAAAGTACGAGATATGTTTAAATACGACAAAAAATTCTCTCACATTAATTACAAGATGGTTTGCCGAAATGTGACTGGCAAGACATTAGTCCAAATGACGTAGTAAAGTTAATTGGAACCAGTGAGCAACATTATGGGAGTACGATATTTAGTTTGTTTTAAATTTGGATTTGATTTTGTTGAATTCGGGAATTGATGTAGCATCAATAACATTGATCAATTGCAAGGAGCCGGGTTGCTATTTACGTATAGGATATACATATCCGATGAGTATATTAATATTCGCGGGATCCGAATAAAATTTTGACAACCACTGTATATTTTTTTCCTTTAACTTGTACTATATTATCTCGCTCAAAAAAAATATTATAGTGTATTTCCTCGAACTTTAAAAAAATTAGGGTTTGTAGTGTATATATTATATTTTGTTGCTATTGTGAGTACATATGCAAAACGAAAATTGGGGAAAAGTAATTTTGCAACAATACACCGTACCGCTATACTTCTAATCAAATGTATGTACATAGGCTAAAACAAACCAATATTTGTTTGTAGATGCGTATAACGACGAAATACCTTCATTTTCTTGCTTTTGGGTGTACTTGTTGTTGCTGGTTTATGGATACGCATAAATCACAGCAGGTAGACCTTGAACATTGAATTTGAACAAAAAAAGCTTACATGTAAGCCAAGCAAACCAATTGTTGTACCAAACAATATACGACATATTGTTGTTAGTTTTTGAAGCCAGAAATTCTTCTAATTAACGTAATTAATGCAATTAATGAGAATGAATGTAATTTAATGTAGAAATCTAAAACGCAAAAAGCAAAAACAAGCCTTTCCTTTTTTAATTTATCGTAATTCTCGTAGAGAGATTCGTGATGGCATGAGAGGGAGATTTGAGAGAAAGTATCATTTTACGAAACAACTAATACAGTGATATATTGATGCAGATGAGTTTTGTAGACGAGATTTGAACTTAAATGCATGTACATATACGTATTTCTCAGGAAAGATCGGGAGAATATAAAAAAAACCAAGTGTTTTAATTCAAATTATATGATTTTTATTGTTAAGAAAATAACCGGGAGTATAACAGATATACGTACTGGGTGTATGCAATTTATGTATGTACGGCTTATGTGCACATATATGGGTGAAAAACATGGAATACACGTACCTGGGGTGGCAATATTTACTTACCAAACGTTGAGTGCCTATCCGGATCGAATGACCAAAAAATGAATGTGTGAGGGATGGGGTGCCAGGTGAACTGTTCCAACGATGGCCCCTTGTTTCAGGTGATCGTGGTGTGCAGCGTTATGATGCCATTGAGGTTGTTGTTGACGTTGTGTAGGCTACAATGCTTGCACAGATTGCACATGTCACAGTTACAATGTACAGAATAATGCACGCACTTGGTCGCCTTAAAGTATATAATTATTTTAGTTTATTGTTTAATTTACATAATTATATCTTAATTAATGTGCTTTATTTTAATTATATAATATATTTATAGTTATTTTAATATAAGAGAAAGCGGGGGAATTAAAATTCAGGGATAAAACTTTAGAATAACAATAATAGAACAAGTTAACATGGCAACGGAGAGTTGGAAAACCCCATGTTCCTAACACACTCAAAAAAGAGAGCAGTGTGCGCGTATTTTATTCTGGCGTAGACAATATATATATATATATATATATATATATATATATATATATATATATATATATATATATATATATATATATATATATATATATATATATATATATATATATATATATATATATTTATTATTTTTATTTATGTGGCCATAACAACCGAATATCGATTTAGGCCGAAAATAACATGCTTCGCCAGACATCTCTGTTCTTCGCTAGCCGGCGCCAGTTAGAAATTCCAAGTGCCGTCAGGTTCTCCAGTACTTGGTCTTCCTCTTCTGCGCCGTCCTCCAGCGGGTTCCGAATATAACACCTTCTTAGCTGGAGCGTGTTCTTCCATTCGCTCGACATGACCTAGCCAGCGCAGCCGCTGGATTTTGATGCGCTTTACTATGTCAATATCGGCATACAGCTCGTACAGCTCATGGTTGTCCCTTATTCGGTACTCGCCACCAACGCAAATAGGTCCAAAAATCTTGCGTAGGACTTTTCTCTCGAAAACGCCAAGCATTCGCTCATCCGAGGTGGAAATTGTCCAGGCTTCAGCGCCATATGTTAGGACAGGCATGATGAGAGACTTGTAGAGTGTAGTTTTCGTTCTTCGAGAGAGGGCTCGACTTCTCAATTGCTTACTCAGCCCAAAGTAACACCTGTTAGCAAGAGTTATCCTACGCATGATCTCCAAGCTGACGACATTACTGCTGTTAATGCTGGTTCCAAGATAGACAAAGTCCCTTACTACTTCAAAAGCGTAGTTGTCAACAGTGACGTGCTGTCCAAGACGCCGGGACTCTTTGTTTGTTGACACTAGATATTTCGTCTTGCCCTCGTTCACCGTGAGACCCATCCGACGCGACTCTATTTCCAACTCTGAGAATGCTGCACTGACTGCTCGCGTGTTCATGCCGATTATGTCAATATCGTCCGCATACGCTAACAGCATGACACTTTTGTTGAAGATAGTGCCATTATGTTGTAGATCAGCAGCTTGTATTATTTTCTCCATAATAAGATTGAAGAAGTCGCACGATAACGAATCACCTTGTCTGAAACCCCGTTCGGTATTAAACGGTGCGGAGAAGTCCCTCCCAATTTTCACTGCACAACGGGAGTTATGCAGTGTCATTCTACAAAGTCGAATGAGCTTTGCAGGAATACCGAACTCAGACATTGTTGCGTAGAGGTAATCCCTTACCGGACTGTCGAAAGCGGCTTTATAATCAACAAATAGGTGGTGTGTGTCAATCTGTTTTTCTTGGGTCTTCTCCAGGATTTGGCGCAGTGTGAAAATCTGGTCGATGGTGGATTTACCAGGTCTGAAGCCACACTGATACGGTCCAATCAGGTTGCTGAGCATAGGCTTCAACCTTTCACATAGTACGCTCGATAGAACCTTGTATGCGATGCTCAGGAGACTTATTCCACGGTAGTTGGCGCAAATTGGGGTCTCCTTTTTATGTACGGGACAGAGAACGCTGAGCCTCCAATCATCAGGCATGCTTTCATCCGACCATATTCTGCTTATGAGCTGGTGCATGCGGGTGAGCAGCTTATCGCTTCCGGTCTTAAACAACTCGGCAGGCAGGCCATCAGCACCTGCAGCTTTGTTGTTCTTCAGCCTTAAAATGGCCGTTTCAACCTCGTCATAGTCGGGTGGTGGAACATCAACACCATCATCTGTAATTGGTGTTATCGGGCAATCTCCTCCAGCGGCGGAATTGTTCGTAGCATCACCATTCAGTAACGTGGAGAAGTGTTCCCTCCATAGGCTCAGTACACTCTGGACATCTGTAACCAGATTCCCATTTCCATCACGACAAGAAGAGGCTCCGGGATTTAAACCTACTCAGGCGCTTGATCTTTTCGAAGAATTTTAGAGGATATATGTGTCCACCGTGCTCATGTATCATCAAGTGGGGGAGTGTTCTGCATAAGCAAATCCGATAGTCGAGTGGAAAATGCATCTGCTGTCTCTGGTGATCGCAGCTTACTGACGTCGAGCTTTCTCTGTGTGGAACTTCTCTTGTTATTTGCAACACATAAACTTGTGCCCACCTTAGCTGCAACAAGGTAGTGATCCGAGTCGATTTTGGCACCACGGATCGATTTCACGTCCATCACACTGGACGCATGCCTTCCGTCAATCACCACATGATCAATTTGGTTTCTTGTACGTTGATCTGGAGACAGCCATGTCGCTTTGTGGATGTCGAGATGCTGGAATCTGGTACCACCAATTACCATGTTTCGTGCTGCGGCGAAGTCGATCAGCCTCATTCCGTTATCGGAGGTGTTCTGGTGGAGGCTGAATTTTCCGACAGTTGGACCAAAGGTACCTTCCTTGCCCACCCTGGCATTAAAGTCGCCAAGCACGATTTTGATATCGTGGCGGGGCAGCGGTCATAAGCTTCTTCGAGGCGCTGAAAGAAGCTCTCCTTGGTCACATTGTCCTTCTCATCCGTCGGAGCGTGGGCACATATAAGGCTGATGTTGAAAAATTTTGCCTTGATGCGGATTGTGGCCAGCCGTTCGTTCACAGGCGTGAACTGTGAGACAAGATGTCGTAGTCTCTTGCTGACCAAAAATCCACATCCTAATTCGTGCCTTTCAGCATGGCAACTGTAGTAGATGTCACAGGACGCTCTTTTGGAGCAGCCCTGTCCTGTCCATCGCATTTCCTGGAGAGCGGTGATGTCAGCTCTGTATTTTTCGAGGACATCACTGTTGACAGGACTGTTGATGACCCCCTCGTTTGCGGGGGTCATCAACAAAAGTGGTAGTCCTTATCCGAGGCATATTTGTTGTTTTCATTGGGGGGATTTTTTATGTGGCGGGTCGCAAACCCAACGCACAGCCCCTAACCGAGGAGATTTTCGCCACTCACTTCAGCCGCCTCCCAGCGGGTGCCAGGAAGACGTTGCCCAGTGGTCGCCACATGGAGGGCCCCCATTAATAATAATGAAAGCGTCATCACATAGTAAGCAGAGCAAGCTATATGACTACCCCTCATTAACAAATAAAGGTATCATCACATAGCGCTCAGATCACACTACATGACAGCCAGTGAGTTGACTTGCGATGAGTTTAAAAGGGTTGCGCTAGCCCCACCCGGTTGAGGCAGTTAGACACGTTACCTTGCGAAAACACCACCAGACCACCATAACACCATTATATATATATATATATATATATATATATATATATATATATATATATATATATATATATATATATATATGAAAAAGCTTCTTAAAGAACTCTGTGACAAAGCTCAGAAAAAGCGATGCCACAGGTGTTCTGCCGTTCGGAACCGGCTAAAATAAGTAGGTCCCTTCTAATATTGTCCAAAAATTTAAGACGCACAACAGTAATGGAAGAGAAGCTCGGCCAATGAGCCCTTTGGGGCTTTATGTGGCCACATATTTATTTTTATTTATATATATATATATATATATATATATATATATATATATATATATATATATATATATATATATATGTATATATATAAAAATATATAATATATAAAAAAATAAATATGTGGCCACATAAAGCCCGAAAGGGCTCATTGGCCGAGCTTCTCTTCCATTATATATATATATATATATATATATATATATATATATATATATATATATATATATATATTTATATATATTTTTATATATTTATATATATTTATATATATTTATATATATATATATATATACAACTGAACCACGTAAAGATATAGCACATCACTGCAGCAGTGACGCTAACAACAGCGACAGAGGAAAATATGATATCGGTAAATATTTTAGAGGGTACAGCAAAAGTACAAGTGCGAGCAATAACAACAAAGAAAGAAAGAACAACGGCAAATGTTTTAACTGTGGATAATGAGGGCACTATGCGGAGAAATGTAAAGACGGGAAAAGAAAAGAGAAAGAGCACTCCTATTCTGCAGCTGCATTGACACTATCAGAGAATAAAAAATGCAAATTCAGCAATTGTGGCATGTTTGATACGTTCAAAGAAGAGAAACAGAGAAAAATTGTTGCTGGAGAGCATTTTGTCTATGCTGAAGGAAGAGGTGATCTAAAGATTAGAATATAAAACTGTAAAATCATACTTAAAGATGTTTTATATGTTCCTTCTTTGCAAGTAAATTTCTTCTCTGTTAGTAAGGGTGTAAAAAATGGTGCCAAAGTTAATTTTAAAAATGAATGTGCGTCAAAGAAAACAGCTTGTACATTTGCAAAGCTTAACAGAACTTGCATCAAAAGAAATAGTTCACAGCTTTAACAACACAAAAATGCTTGAAAACATTTCATGTGTTTCATGTATGTTAAGCAAAATATGCACCTTTCAACACAAAATTAATCGGTGAAGCACGTTATTTTCTGATATTAGTGAATGATAATTCGCGAAAAATATATGATTATTTTATGGAAAATAAAGACTATGTGTTCCAAAATTTTAGGACTTTTAAGAATCTTGTCGAGCGACAAACCGGTCGAAAAATAAAAATTATTGGAAGCCAGATTTTCCGAGAGTACGTAAGCAACGCGTTTGATAATTACCTAAAAGAACAAGGCATTTAGCGTCAGCTAACTGTTCCAAACTCGCCACAGCAAAACAGTATGGCAGAACGCGCAAATAGCACGCTCGTTGAAATGGCGCAATGCATGCTAGTGCACGCTGGATTATGCGACAAATTTTGGGCAGAAGCCATCGCCACAGCAGTTTATTTGCGAAATCGTGTAAGAACTAAAGCCCTTGACGGTGTAACTCCAAATGAAATTTAGTACCAGCGCAAACCATGCGAAAGCTCAGCTTAGAGTGTTTGGCTGTTTAACTATAGTGTTAGATAAAACGTAAAATCACAAGTTCCGACCTAATGGTAGAGGATGTCGACTTGACATAAAGATGGCGGCAGTAGTTTGAAAAAAATTACTTTGGTGAAAAGTTGCAACCTTTTGAAACTTATGTTTTAAGTTTCAACGCGCCACGTTGTTTAGTATTTTTTTTTTTTGTAAACATGGAAAAAAGTGGTCTCCGTTATGTAATTCAATACTTTAATTTGAAAGATCTCAGTCCAACGAATAGTAAAGCCAATCTAGATTCTACTCTGGGGGAGTCTGCTCCTTCGTTTACGACCATAAAATATTGGGTGGCGAAGACAGTCCCATCTGCTGGCAAGGTTATGGCGTCTGTTTTTTGGGATGCACGTGGGATAATTTTTATTATCTTCAAAAGGGAAAAACAATCAATGGCGAGTATTATGCTTATTTGTTGCAGCGTTTAAGTGAATAAATTAAAGATAAAAGGCGACGTTTGGCGAAAAAGAAAGTGTTGTTTCATCAAGACAATGCACCAGTTCACACATCGGCTATTTGATGGCCAAAATCAATAAGTTAAAGCTCGAATTGCTTCAGCACGCACCTTATTCGCCAGGTTTAGCTCCTTCGGATTATTTTCTATTTCCAACGGAATCAACGGAGAAAACCAACACACCATGCGTGTTAGTGTCAATTTAAAGTAACGAGCCAAATAAAGTTTCCCGGCGAAGGCCGAAAATAATAAAACCGGGTAAACGAGGCAGACCGACTAAGCAGTACAACTATGTTAATATGCTAAATAGCAACAACCATGGTGTGAATCTATAAAAAATTAGTGATTAGATTAGTGACAGCAAACACTTCTCTGAGTGGATGGGAGCCGTCAATACTCATCGTTGATTGGGAACAACACATGGACAATGGCCGATTTACCATTAGACCATATATCTATCGGTTGTAAATGAAAGTTTTCAACCAAAAACGATAAAGAACGAAACATCGAACGGTTCAAGACGAGGCTAGTGGCCAAGGGATGTACCCAAAAATATGGTATAAACTACTCCGAGATGTTCTCTCCAGTGATCAGGTACGCTACAATACGCATGCTATTGGCGTTAGCAACATCGCACAAGTTGCACCTACACCAACTAGATGTCACGACGGCATATCTCAACGGTGACTAAAGTGAAGCTTGCTACATGAAGCAGTCGGAAGGATTTGTAAGCGAAGCACACCCAAATAGAGTCTTGGGGCTGAATAAAGCAATCTATGGATTGAAGCAATCCGGACGAGAGTGGAACTCGAAACTGGATATTGTTCTACAGAGCGTGGGTTTTATACCATGTAGTAACGAACCGTGTCTATATAAAAGTACAAAACAGGGCGAATTGTTTTTAAAAGCCGTATATGTTGATGATTTAATTTTAGATAGTACTGAAGAAGATTATATAGAAGCGGTCAAACCCAAATTAGCGAACGAGTTTAAAATCGTTTACAAAGGCCTACTATCCTACTTTCTTGGTTGAGAAATAGAGAGATACAAAAACACTGGCGCTATATCAGTTAGCCAAAAGCAGTACATCAGCACTCTACTGGAAAACTATGGCATGCTCGACTATCGTCCTGTATCCACACCTCTCGATCCAAGTTTCCAAATAAAATGTGTTGACGACAACTCCGTAATGCCAGAAAAGGGTGCATATCATACACTGATCGGCGAATTTATGTATTTAGCTATATCCACAAGACAATTCTGTGAGTAAATTAGGGCAATGTAACACGAACCCGACAACCGAGTACAAGTGCGGTGCCAAACACATTTTGCGGTACTTGTCGAAAACCATCTACATTAAGCTACATTATATTCCAAACGGTGAAAAACTACATGGCTACGTCTACGGAGATTGGGGTGGCGACACCAAAGGTAGAAAATCATACTCAGGCAACGTGTTGATCATGAACGGTGGACCAGTGTCATGGGAATCTAAAAAGCAGAGCACCATAACATGAAGCACAACAGAAGCTAAGTATATTGCGCTATCCTCCTGGTAAAATTAGCTGTATACTTGAAACGGTTGCTAGAAAAAATTGGCTTCCAAAACTAAAACTCGCCTGTTGTCATACTAGGCGATAACTTGAGCACACAACAACTCGTACAATGCGTACTAAACATATAGGCATCAAATACCATCACGTGCGTGCACTTTCTATGTAAAGTTTAAATATATCTGTTCAATTGCAATGATAGCTGATGTTTTCACAAAAAATTTAGCTAAGAAGAAGCATTGCGGGTGGATGGGTGCAGTAGCTCAGTGGTTATTGTGTTGGCCTTCTGATCTGTACGTCGTGGTTCAATCCCCGGCTGATTTTTTTTTTTTTTTTAACAAGCTTTTTTATTGGATCTTTCTAAAATTACTTAGAAACTAACAATATGTAATCAAATCTTACAAACTAAATAAAATTATGTGATATTCCCAACGTTCCATCACAATTTGTTGAGTCACGTGGTATAGCAATTTCACAGCATATTCAGTGTGGCTTTTCTTTTTAATCGACGATGCCCCGTACTCAGCAACAATTGCCTAGCAAGGGGATTCGGATGACTGTGTAATTTTTGAATGTAGCTTCTGCAAGACATTGCAACTTCCTCAGAAATTGTGGGTACATTTAAATCTCGATGAATATTAACGTTCCTCATATACCAAGGCGCGTTTACAATAATTCGCAGACACTTGGATTGTATTCGCTGCAATTTTTCGATATTTGAGGGAGATGCGATGCCCCAAAACTGAATACCATAAGTCAAGATTGGCTTCAGGATTGCTTTATATAATAGCACTTTGTATTCGAGATTCAACTTTGATCTTTTGTGTTTCAGCCACCATAACTGATTAATTTGTTATGCATCCCCGGCTGATGCATAACAAATTTAAAATCGAAAATATTTTTCTTTCGAACGGTACCCACCTGTTGGCAAGCAATTGGCAATTCTTCTGACAGTAACAACTTGCAATGAAAAAGCTTCTAAATGAACTCTGTGACAAAGCTCAGAAAAAGTGATGTCGTAAGGGTTCTGCCGTTCGGAACCGGCTAAAATAAGTAGGTCCCTTCTAATACTGTCCAAAATTTAACACGTACAACAGTAATGGAAGAGAAGCTCGGCCAATGTAACCTTCGAGTCTTTAAGTGCCACATATTTATTTTATTTATTTAGAAACATTGAAAATCAATTAAAATTATGGGCTTATATTAGCATTTTTTCTTTTTAATCTTGTAAACGGATATTCGTGTTGAGAGGAAATGTTGAAATAGTACTATTTTACTACTATTTTAAAATTTCCTCTCTAGTAATTGAATTAGTCATATGCAACCCGAATATCTGGTACTACATTTCTACGATTCACAGTTTATTTCTCTTATTCTACATTTCTTTTATAGTATATATATATATGATTTGTATATTAGCTTTAAGCCTTCGAATAACAATGATCTACGCGTGTCTTATTCTTGACGGCAATAACTAACAATATATATATATATATATATATATATATATATATATATATATATATATATATATATATAAATATATATATATATATATATATATATATATATAAATATATATATATATATATATATATATATATATATATATATATATATATAAATATATATATATATATATATATATATATATATATATATATATATATAAATATATAAATATATATATATATATAAATATATATATATATATATATATATATATATATATATATATATATATATACAGTGGCTCACAGCTTATTTCGTACAGTGTATATATTTTTATGTACATGGCTGTAACATCGAAACTAAAAAACTTATCAATAAGTTTTGAATGTAGATGTCTATGTATGTGTTTAGTAAACCTAATAAGAAAACGGGGAACCCCAAAAATTGTTCTTTTTGTCATGCAAGAGAGAAAAACTATTGATCAGCTGATTTTCAGCTCACATCTTATTTCGTACACAAACTTCAATGTAAGTAAGTTTCATTCTGCCGCGCAGTTACAAAGTTTTTTTGAATTGTATGAGTTTTTGGACCTTTTTAACTATTATAACAATTTTTATTATTATTATTTTAAATAGTTAAAGTGCTGTAAATTAAACATTTAGCGTTATGGGTCGTCGTACAACGATGGAACAGCGTAAACTGGTAATTAACCATTTTAGGAAAGGTCAGAGTGTGCGAAAAATTGCTGAAATGACAAATTTAAGTGCCTCAACTGTCCAATACATCATTCAACGCTTCGTTCGCGAAAATCGGTTGGAGAACAAGGGCAGAGAAGCACCTAATAAGATTTTCAACGCTTCAGACGAGCGTTATGTTGCACGAAAAATTAAGAAAAATCCAAAGTTATCCGCTCCGAAGTTGGCTGCAGAGGTTCAGCGTGAAATAGGAAAATCATCCAGTGCTGAAACTGTCCGACGTGTGCTGCGCAATCATGACTTGAACGGTAGAGTAGCCCGAAAGAAACCATTCATTTCAAAAATGAATATACAACGCCGACTTGACTTCGCCAAAGAGCATATTATTAAGACTCCTGCGTTCTGGAATACCGTTATTTTCGCGGATGAGTCTAAGTTTAATATTTTTGGCTCGGACGGAATGTCATATGTTTGGCGTAAAGCGAATACCGAGCTAAACAAGGAGAACCTTAAGCCCACAGTGAAGCATGGTGGCGGTAGCGTGATGGTTTGGGCCTGTATGTCAGCAGCCGGAGTAGGTGAATTGGTTTTTATTGAGGAAACAATGGACAAAATGAAGTACCTCGAGATTCTGAAAAACAATTTACTTCAAAGTGCAGACAAACTGGGTTTGCGGGAAGAATTTCGGTACTACCAAGATAATGACCCAAAACATAAATCTGGGATTGTGCAATCTTGGCTTATTTGGAACTGCCCACACTTGATGTCTCCACCACCACAGTCACCTGACATGAATGTGATTGAAAATCTTTGGTCTATTTTGGACAATAAAATAAGAACACACAAGATTTCTAATAAGCAAGACCTAAAGAAGGTACTGATGGAAGAATGGAAAAAAATCACACCAGACATCACTCAAAAATTGGTGGATTCAATGCCAAATAGACTCCAGGCTGTCATTAACGCTAAGGGATGTCAACTAAATATTAAAATCAACTTACTTTGTTTTTAGTTTGAACTTAAAGAGACTGTACGAAATAAGCTGTGACATGAATTTTCCTATTTTTTCTTATTTTATTTTTTTATAGTGTCAAACACTAAAATTTTGAAAAAGTAAATTTTGGAAAATAAAAAACAAACCTTCCTTTCTAAAATGGCATTTATATTTTGTTCAAATTTTTGCTATATTAGGAATTACGACTACAGCAATTTTTAAACTGTCACTGTACGAAATAAGCTGGGAGCCACTGTATATTGTTAGTTATTGCCGTCAAGAATAAGACACGCGTAGATCATTGTTATTCGAAGGCTTAAAGCTAATATACAAATCATATATATATATACTATAAAAGAAATGTAGAATAAGAGAAATAAACTGTGAATCGTAGAAATGTAGTACCAGATATTCGGGTTGCATATGACTAATTCAATTACTAGAGAGGAAATTTTAAAATAGTAGTAAAATAGTACTATTTCAACATTTCCTCTCAACACGAATATCCGTTTACAAGATTAAAAAGAAAAAATGCTAATATAAGCCCATAATTTTAATTGATTTTCAATGTTTCTAAATAAATAAAATAAATATGTGGCACTTAAAGACTCGAAGGTTACATTGGCCGAGCTTCTCTTCCATTACTGTTGTACGTGTTAAATTTTGGACAGTATTAGAAGGGACCTACTTATTTTAGCCGGTTCCGAACGGCAGAACCCATACGACATCACTTTTTCTGAGCTTTGTCACAGAGTTCATTTAGAAGCTTTTTCATTGCAAGTTGTTACTGTCAGAAGAATTGCCAATTGCTTGCCAACAGGTGGGTACCGTTCGAAAGAAAAATATTTTCGATTTTAAATTTGTTATGCATCAGCCGGGGATGCATAACAAATTAATCAGTTATGGTGGCTGAAACACAAAAGATCAAAGTTGAATCTCGAATACAAAGTGCTATTATATAAAGCAATCCTGAAGCCAATCTTGACTTATGGTATTCAGTTTTGGGGCATCGCATCTCCCTCAAATATCGAAAAATTGCAGCGAATACAATCCAAGTGTCTGCGAATTATTGTAAACGCGCCTTGGTATATGAGGAACGTTAATATTCATCGAGATTTAAATGTACCCACAATTTCTGAGGAAGTTGCAATGTCTTGCAGAAGCTACATTCAAAAATTACACAGTCATCCGAATCCCCTTGCTAGGCAATTGTTGCTGAGTACGGGGCATCGTCGATTAAAAAGAAAAGCCACACTGAATATGCTGTGAAATTGCTATACCACGTGACTCAACAAATTGTGATGGAACGTTGGGAATATCACATAATTTTATTTAGTTTGTAAGATTTGATTACATATTGTTAGTTTCTAAGTAATTTTAGAAAGATCCAATAAAAAAGCTTGTTAAAAAAAAAAAAAAAAATCAGCCGGGGATTGAACCACGACGTACAGATCAGAAGGCCAACACAATAACCACTGAGCTACTGCACCCATCCACCCGCAATGCTTCTTCTTAGCTAAATTTTTTGTGAAAACATCAGCTATCATTGCAATTGAACAGATATATTTAAACTTTACATAGAAAGTGCACGCACGTGATGGTATTTGATGCCTATATGTTTAGTACGCATTGTACGAGTTGTTGTGTGCTCAAGTTATCGCCTAGTATGACAACAGGCGAGTTTTAGTTTTGGAAGCCAATTTTTTCTAGCAACCGTTTCAAGTATACAGCTAATTTTACCAGGAGGATAGCGCAATATACTTAGCTTCTGTTGTGCTTCATGTTATGGTGCTCTGCTTTTTAGATTCCCATGACACTGGTCCACCGTTCATGATCAACACGTTGCCTGAGTATGATTTTCTACCTTTGGTGTCGCCACCCCAATCTCCGTAGACGTAGCCATGTAGTTTTTCACCGTTTGGAATATAATGTAGCTTAATGTAGATGGTTTTCGACAAGTACCGCAAAATGTGTTTGGCACCGCACTTGTACTCGGTTGTCGGGTTCGTGTTACATTGCCCTAATTTACTCACAGAATTGTCTTGTGGATATAGCTAAATACATAAATTCGCCGATCAGTGTATGATATGCACCCTTTTCTGGCATTACGGAGTTGTCGTCAACACATTTTATTTGGAAACTTGGATCGAGAGGTGTGGATACAGGACGATAGTCGAGCATGCCATAGTTTTCCAGTAGAGTGCTGATGTACTGCTTTTGGCTAACTGATATAGCGCCAGTGTTTTTGTATCTCTCTATTTCTCAACCAAGAAAGTAGGATAGTAGGCCTTTGTAAACGATTTTAAACTCGTTCGCTAATTTGGGTTTGACCGCTTCTATATAATCTTCTTCAGTACTATCTAAAATTAAATCATCAACATATACGGCTTTTAAAAACAATTCGCACTGTTTTGTACTTTTATATAGACACGGTTCGTTACTACATGGTATAAAACCCACGCTCTGTAGAACAATATCCAGTTTCGAGTTCCACTCTCGTCCGGATTGCTTCAATCCATAGATTGCTTTATTCAGCCCCAAGACTCTATTTGGGTGTGCTTCGCTTACAAATCCTTCCGACTGCTTCATGTAGCAAGCTTCACTTTAGTCACCGTTGAGATATGCCGTCGTGACATCTAGTTGGTGTAGGTGCAACTTGTGCGATGTTGCTAACGCCAATAGCATGCGTATTGTAGCGTACCTGATCACTGGAGAGAACATCTCGGAGTAGTTTATACCATATTTTTGGGTACATCCCTTGGCCACTAGCCTCGTCTTGAACCGTTCGATGTTTCGTTCTTTATCGTTTTTGGTTGAAAACTTTCATTTACAACCGATAGATATATGGTCTAATGGTAAATCGGCCATTGTCCATGTGTTGTTCCCAATCAACGATGAGTATTGACGGCTCCCATCCACTCAGAGAAGTGTTTGCTGTCACTAATCTAATCACTAATTTTTTATAGATTCACACCATGGTTGTTGCTATTTAGCATATTAACATAGTTGTACTGCTTAGTCGGTCTGCCTCGTTTACCCGGTTTTATTATTTTCGGCCTTCGCCGGGAAACTTTATTTGGCTCGTTACTTTAAATTGACACTAACACGCATGGTGTGTTGGTTTTCTCCGTTGATTCCGTTGGAAATAGAAAATAATCCGAAGGAGCTAAACTTGGCGAATAAGGTGCGTGCTGAAGCAATTCGAGCTTTAACTTATTGATTTTGGCCATCAAATAGCCGATGTGTGAACTGGTGCATTGTCTTGATGAAACAACACTTTCTTTTTCGCCAAACGTCGCCTTTTATCTTTAATTTATTCACTTAAACGCTGCAACAAATAAGCATAATACTCGCCATTGATTGTTTTTCCCTTTTGAAGATAATAAAAATTATCCCACGTGCATCCCAAAAAACAGACGCCATAACCTTGCCAGCAGATGGGACTGTCTTCGCCACCCAATATTTTATGGTAGTAAACGAAGGAGCAGACTCCCCCAGAGTAGAATCTAGATTGGCTTTACTATTCGTTGGACTGAGATCTTTCAAATTAAAGTATTGAATTACATAACGGAGACCACTTTTTTCCATGTTTACAAAAAAAAAAAATACTAAACAACGTGGCGCGTTGAAACTTAAAACATAAGTTTCAAAAGGTTGCAACTTTTCACCAAAGTAATTTTTTTCAAACTACTGCCGCCATCTTTATGTCAAGTCGACATCCTCTACCATTAGGTCGGAACTTGTGATTTTACGTTTTATCTAACACTATAGTTAAACAGCCAAACACTCTAAGCTGAGCTTTCGCATGGTTTGCGCTGGTACTAAATTTCATTTGGAGTTACACCGTCAAGGGCTTTAGTTCTTACACGATTTCGCAAATAAACTGCTGTGGCGATGGCTTCTGCCCAAAATTTGTCGCATAATCCAGCGTGCACTAGCATGCATTGCGCCATTTCAACGAGCGTGCTATTTGCGCGTTCTGCCATACTGTTTTGCTGTGGCGAGTTTGGAACAGTTAGCTGACGCTAAATGCCTTGTTCTTTTAGGTAATTATCAAACGCGTTGCTTACGTACTCTCGGAAAATCTGGCTTCCAATAATTTTTATTTTTCGACCGGTTTGTCGCTCGACAAGATTCTTAAAAGTCCTAAAATTTTGGAACACATAGTCTTTATTTTCCATAAAATAATCATATATTTTTCGCGAATTATCATTCACTAATATCAGAAAATAACGTGCTTCACCGATTAATTTTGTGTTGAACGGTGCATATTTTGCTTAACATACATGAAACACATGAAATGTTTTCAAGCATTTTTGTGTTGTTAAAGCTGTGAACTATTTCTTTTGATGCACACAATATATATATATATATATATATATATATATATATATATATATATATATATATATATATAAATATATATATATATATAATATATATATATATATATATATATATATATATATATATATATATATATATATATATTCGAGTATATATATATAAAAATTTTTTTTATTATTATTATTAAGGCTATGAAGCACCGCGACCTGAAGATCTTTTGTGCAGCCTTGTTCCCTAACTAACAGATCTCAAGACTATTTATAAATATTGTCACTGCTGTGGGATTGATTTTAACTAAGTCCCTGGAAACTATGAATCCGTTGCCTAGGTAGTTTAGTCTGGACAGCTGGGCAATTGCAAAGAACGTATTCTGCTGTTTCCTGCTCTTCAATACAGAATCGACAGAGATCGTTGTTTACCACACCCATTTTCATCATGTGATAATTAAGTTTACAATGACCTGTTAGTAGTTCAGTGTACAGCTTGATGTTCAAGATAGTATCTACCTTAATATGTTCAGGGTCAATGAATCTTTTCGACTGCCGCATGTCTGTTTGGGCTTTCCAGTTAGACTAATTTTTTCCTTATCACAGATTAAGTTGTTCATCAAGCTACTGTCTACCCCGCAGAAGGGTTCTGATCCTGTGAAAGGAGTGTCGGCGCCCTTTTTGGCCAGTAAATCTGCCATTTCATTTCCTGCATGCCCCTCGTGTCCCGGTACCCATATTAGAGTCACAGAGTTCCTCTTTGCTAAGGTATTCAGGAGTTCGAAGCATTCCCAGACCAACATAGATTGAAACGAGAAATTTATTAGTGATTTTAGAGCTGCCTGACTGTCAGATAGAATGCATATGTTGGTTCCTCGAATGCCCCTCTGAGACATTCTCTAAGAGATAGCTCTAAGGCGTGGACTTCCGCCTGAAAAATGGAAGCTATTTTTCTCATTGCAATTGCCTTCCGGAAATTTGCCAATACAATTCCCGCTCCAGCACTGCCATCTTCCATTTTGGATCCATCAGTGTACCATAGCTGTAGCTGAGCCCTGTTCTAGAAATATTTCGTTGTTTCTCCACGCTGAGCATCGTGAATGATCACTTCGAAGAGTTTGGAGAATATAAGTTTTTACCCATCCTGTCAAAGACCATGAGGCCCGGGGAATTCCAGGCTACGTCTAGAATATTAACGTGCCCTTTTAGGTTACCTTCTTTCAGGTGAATAGAGTTCGGAAGCCTTATGTCTGCACTGGCTGCTGTCCTTTTAACCACAAGGTGTAGAGGATTGAGACCTGTGATTATTCTTAAAGCTGCTGTGGATCTAGTTCTCATCGCCCCGTTACGCTCAAACAGGCTATTCGATGAATCCTGTTAAGGATCATCTGAGCCCCAATTTGATTTACCTTCGGCCACCATGCCAGAGACGCATAGGTGATCACCTATGGGTCTCTTGCATTGGTACTATTATAGTTTTGTATGACCACTCCAACATTTTAGGTCGTAGTCCCCATGTTTTACCATACAGCTTTTGCAAGCGAAGGTAGCCCTTAGGGCTTTGTTCGTGATGTATGATAAATGGTTGTTCCAAGTAAGAGTTTTATCCAGGATTACTCCCAAATATTTCATCTCCTCAGAGAGCGTTAGTTCTGTTTCACCTAACTTCAGGATCCCTAAATTCAACTTCCTCCTCTTCGTGAAGGGTACCAGTGTCGTTTTGCTAGGGTTTATCGAAAGTTCTTTCTCTTGACATCAGTCTTGTGTGATGTCAAGAGCTAGTTGCATGCGCTCAGTTATGGTAGAGTCAAATTTGCCTATAACCATAAATATTAAGTCATCTGCAAAGCCCTGAACTTCGTATCCGAGATCATCGACAGTTTGTAAAAGCTCTTCAATGACCAATAACCATAGGAGCGGCGATAAAACACATCCTTGAGCACAACCCTTGGTTGACTTGGCAATTTTTTTTTCTGTACCCATTTCGTAAATTAATGGCCTGTTTTTCATCATATTAAGAACCCATGACCATACCTTCCTCAATAGACCTGAAAGTAATATTATCAAAAGCTCCAGTAATGTCAACCGATGTACAAAGAGCTATTTCTTTACCTTCTAATGCCTGTTCGATTTTACTCGTTACGCAATGTATTGCAGTCTCAGTCGACTTGCCTGACTATTAAGCATATTGTTCAGTATAGAATGGTGTATCCTTAAGATAAACTTCTCTGATGTACTGATCTAAAATTTTTTCCATTGCTTTTAGCAGGAATGATGTTAGGCATAAGGGCCGAAAGGATTTGGGCGTGTGATCCGCCTTTTTCCCTGCTTTCGGGATGAAAGCGACCCTAGCTTTTGTCCATGATTTAGGTACTGCACCTAATTCCATGCTTATCCTGAACATTTTTGTAAGAATTGGTGCTAATACATTAGCCCCTTGCCGGAGAAGGCAAGGTTTAATTAATATCATCAACTCCCGGAGATTTAAATGGATTGAATGTGGAGATTGCCCATTTAGTTTTATTGACGGTAAAAATTTTATGAGCCAGTGATAGTGGCTTGCGTGTAGCCATCAAAAAACTGATATTTTCGATGCTTTCACTGTCCTCATCACAGGTGGCACATCCTGGAAAGTGAGTGTTTAGCAGTAACTGTCCCGTTTCTTTCAGACTACCCGTATAATTTCCGTCTGCCTTTTTAAATGTAGAAAGGCCAACTGAGTAATCTTTTTTGAGCGATTTCTGGAGTCTGGTAGCTACTGGGAACTCCTCGATCTCCTCGCAGAACCTTTTCCATGAATCTCTCTTAGATTCTCTCAAATTGTTATTGTAAGCCGTTAAGGTACATTTATAGGATACCCAGTCACCATTGGACTTGGCTCTATTGAAAAGTTGACGTGCTTTCTTGCGCAACTTGTTAAGTTCCTCGCTCCACCAATGGAGATTCCTAGAACGTTTTTTCAGCACCAAGTCGCAGCTGTTTTCGAAAGCCTCAGTTATTGTTTTTTCAAGTTTTCTGACCTCGTTGTCCAGTTCTTGAGAATTGTTAACTTTCACACTTAGACACCCTAAATTTTGCTCTAAGTAGAGGCAATACAGCGCCTAATTGGTCATCCTAGCATTCCTAATTTCGAAGATGTCTTCCATTTCCTCTTTTAGGTCAAAGCGTATATAACGATGATCCGACAAGGAGACTTCATCTAACACCCTCCAGTTAGAAATGTTATTAGATATAAATGCACTGTCTGGAGTGAGATTTAGCACCTCCTCCCTGATTGCATTTACAAAAGTTGGTTAATTTCCCCTATTTAACACCACAATGTTGTTAGTAGTAATGAAATGAAAAAGTGATTCATCTCGAGTGTTTGTATCCGTACTTCACCATGCCGTATGATGTGCATTTGCGTAGCAACACACCACCCATTAAAGATTCTGAGTGAGGCAGTAACCCATGAGCTGCTGGAGCTCCTGGGATACCGCCTCCCCTAATCGTTACCAGGAAGGTACATGGAGGACAGTATTATAGTACTTCTTCCTCTGGCACTGGGCACTTCTGCCTGTACCACTACCAGATCACGTTGTAGGAGCTCTGAAATTGGAAGAAATTTAATATTTTTGTTGATGAGTAACGCTGCCCTTGGACGGTCAGCATTTACGTTGTAGATCAACTTATATGTTTTTGTCTACAGACCATTTATTTTTCCATTTGCGGCCAATGGTTCTGAGATGGCAACAAAGTCCAGACAATTTTATTCCTGCATGACACTGAGTCTGTATTTATTTGGAAGCATTTGATCTGCCTCCACCTGCCAGTATGCATTCGTGGTGGAGCTTGGGACATTATTTCCCAGAATGGCCCCTTCGGACCTTACCACCCTTCGGACCTTACCACCCTTCGCAAGGTTTCCCTGGCCGCCGGATCCTTGTGTTCCCATTTCCTAAGCCGACCAGAGAGCAGAGATGGTTTTGGACACCGGGCACTGGTGCCTTTCTGTGCTATCGGTGCTGGCTTTGCGGTGCTGGAAACCGTTTTCGGCTTTCGGCTATTTGCTTGCGCACGAGCCTCCGTAGAGGTCGAAGGTTGCTCTTCAGCAACAGTCTTGACTTTTGCCCTGCTATCTTTAAGTCTTAGCTGGGCACTGCCAAAGCCATAAAAGACTTTTTTGCCCAGCTTTTCGACCACTTCCGAAGACTGTGGGTCCAGGGACATCTTTAGCTAGAAAAGGTCACCTTTGTGAAGCCTGTTTAGCACCCTTCTTTCGCTAATACAAATGTCTGTGACTCAATCTGCCCCAGAATTCTGTCATTTTGCCACGATACTGAGCCAGGGAAGTATCCGACAAAGATTTTGGCCTTCGGCACTTCTGCCTCGTCCACAACCTTTAAATCGGCTCCCTCCCATGCCTTCAGGGCTGGTACCATCTCTTTCAGCCAGGCCACAGTTTCGTCGTCCAGACAGTTAATAGTTAACCATCCGGGCTTAAAACCATTGCATGCAAAGTGAGGCTTTACCGCGCCACCGTGGGACTCGTAGACCAAATTGTTTGGGATAACCCCGACCTCCTTAGAGCAGACAGCTTCAGCCAGAGTTGGTTTCGAACAGGGAACGCCCACAGGTGCGATTTGTGGAGCCACTCCTTTAGAAGCTACCGCTTCCACCGCCTCCATATCCCCGTAGGCCGGCATAGTGGACGCACAGTGTAGATGGTCTATCAACCCTACCATCAGGTGCGGATGGCTTTGTCGGCTTGGAGCTCGATGTCGGAGTGGAACCATCCGATCGGGATCTTTTCGGGGTCGTCTGTACGTCGCTGTTCGCAATGACTACAGTAGGCTTTGTATGCCCTAGGCAAGTAAAGCCTTCAGCCTCATGCGTTCAGCCCCGGACAGCTTCACCCTGTTGGTTTTGGAGTTCTCCTTTAAGAGAACGCGTTCCTCCTCAGGGGTGATGTGAGGTCCAGCCGACTCCTAAGTTGGTCGTCCCTCTTTTCAAGACTGTCGGAAGAAGGGCCGCATGCCCCCTCCGACTGGTCTTGGTTAATGTTCTCAGTGGATATGGGACCTGGTGCCCCCTCCAGCTGATCCTAGACTGTAATTTCAGTGACGTCTGGACCAAGTGCCCCTCGTTCACTGAAATTTTATGGCTTTCACCCTCGTTTTGCACCTTTAAAGGTGCGCAGTCCATGTTCTTTTTTTTTCAAATTTAGAATTCATAGGGTCTGATATTTGATCGAAACTTGCATTTTGGTCACCCATGGGCGCCCCCAATGGGAAGGCAAATTGAAACTGTAGGTTCGCCAGTCCTTGTACGGAGATCGCTATTATGCTTGACTCTACCCCATCAAGCAAGTTCGCAGGCATAGCTGTTCCACCGCGATTTTAGGGGGTTATTTTAGGTCATTTATGAGTCGGTCCATGCCACAGACTGTCAAGAGTAGGCCTTGAGAGTAGCATGAGCAGACTCTGCCTTGGGAGTTTTCCTTCTTCCCCGCACTACTATTCGGCAACCCAAATCCAGCAGAGGCATGACCGTACTGAAAATGAGCTATTGGTCAGAAATAATAGCCGCACTGCCCCTAAGGACGGACCAATGTGCTAGTGTCTAAGCAGGTGACCTGTATACTCCCCGAGATGCTATAAAAGCCATTCGGACTGCTAGCAAGCCCTTAACGACTGACCAGGAGTCGTAGTAAACTACTTTCAACCCGTGTGTCGTAGGTAGTACTTAGTTTAAGTGCTGGACTATGGCACAGTTTTTCATATGCCATGTTCCAGCTCATATTAAGCCCCTACACCACGACAAGGTGACTACCTGAGAAGGGGATATATAACAATAAGTCCGTAGGAAAAGTAGGAAAAAAACGAAATTTTGACAAAACTCAATTTTATAATTCAACATAGTTGCCTTAGAGGGCGATACAAAGAGGGATTTTAAAACTGTTCGATACCACTTTTATAATATAATTCACCTTTCTCGTCAAAGTAGGCCTGATTTTCAGCGATTACTGCATCATCGGACTTAAATTTCTTTCCAGAAAGCATTCTCTTGAGATCTGAAAACAGGAAAAAATCTCTGAGGTCTAAAATAAATTCGAAGCCCAATTCATTCAATTTTGACATCGTTTTCATTGATTTGTCACACGGTGCATTGATGCGATTTCAGCCTTGAATTGGTCCAAAAGTTCACAATAATAGTCGCTGTTGATTTTTGTATTATTTTTATTTTTTATTTATTTACATTGCAACTAGCTTATATATTAAAAAAACTATGGAGCAATATGGGTACAGTCTTGCTTAATGCAAATTAATTTATTGATGTTCTGCCCATTTGCAGAAGTGCTGTTTACTCCATGAGATGATGGGGCTTATTTCATTTTAACCTTGTTATCCAATTGCTATGGTCAGATAGTAGTTTTTCCATATATGAGACTTAGTAAATTTTCGTATTGTGGTGGCGGCTGTGTCGATGCTAAGATCGCTTCAAGGTCGCTATGGCGAATATACCAAGGGGCATTTACTGCGAATTTTAATACTTTATTCTGTAATCTTTGAATCTGCATTACATTGCTGGAACATGAAAAACCCCAAAGTTTTATTCCGTACGTCCATACAGGTTTGAGATTTTGCTGTACAACAGGGCTTTATTGAAGTTTGATAGCTTGGACCTTCTGCCCATGAGCCAATAGAGGTTTCGATATAATATTTCCAGTTCATCCCTTTTTTCTTGTTGTTTTCATTCCACTTAAGTTTTGTATCTAAAGTCATACCTAGGTATTTAGCAGTGTTATAATATGGTATCTGAATGCCATTTAAATACAATGGGAGATATCTTATTTTATTATATGAAAAAACTATATGAACAGATTTTGTTTCGTTGAGCTTAATTCGCCAAGTTCTTGTCCACACAAGGATTTTATTAAGAGCGCATTGGAGTTGTGTGTTGGACTTCATTTCTGTTTTGCCAACTGACATTGCTGTATCATCTTCAAATGTTGCAGTGAATGAATTTTCGGTGTTTGGTAGATCACAAGTAAAAAGAAAGTAATAATAGAATGGGGTCCCAGTACACTCCCCTGGGGAACTCCAGCTTCTATTGCTTTTAGCTCAGAATATTCATCATCTTGTTTGACCCGGAAAAATCTATCGGACAGATTTGATTTTAGTTTTTTTGTCAAGTAGACCGCCATAACATACATTGTCAAAAGCTTTTGAAACGTCAAGAAAGGTGGCAGAACATACCTTGTTTTGAAATCATTGGAAGGAAAGATATTGGACGATATGATGAAACGACGTGTGCTGGTTTTCCTGGCTTGTTGAATATGATAACCTCAGCGGTTTTCGAATAAATAGAGACATGTTTCATTCTAAATCACGCGTTTATAATAGCAGTCAGCTTGGACATTGTGTTTAGAAGGAGCTGCTTCAGTACTTCGCTGGTTATGATATCAAATCCAGGAGACTTTTTATGTTTTAGTTTACTTATTTCATCAGTTAGTCCTGCTACAGTCACTTGTGAAATATAGCTGTTTTTTTATTGGAGGTTGTTGCATTGCTGGCTGTTTAAACTTTTTTGTGTATTTCCAAATGGAATAGTCGATTTTACGGTCACTTGTTAATGAATTTAAAGTTTTATTAAGTGCGCCATTCTTAAACGCTTTGATTTTTTGATTAAGTTTTTTAGGTCTTTTATTCAGCATTTTTTTGTCCAGCGGACTTCGTGATTGATGCCATCGTTTTCGTAATTGAGGTTTTTCCGCGACCATTTCTTATATTACTTTCGTATATTTGTGTCCCGATGTCATATTAGTAACGGATGGCGTGCTACGCCAAGATGCATTTTGGAAGATTCCTGTCAGATTTAGTATTTCGTCATCTAAGTGCGAAGGATTTTTTGCTTCGATACTATCACCATTAGATTCCGACAATATCTTTTTAAAAAGTTCCCAATCAGTATATTTATTAGCTGGTGTGTGAGGTACCTCTTTTGTAACCACACTATCGTGAAGTGTGAGATATATATGTGAGTGGTCAGAGTTGACATCTAAGCCATTTTCTAAGCATATGTAATTGGCTGAGATTTTTCTAGCAATACAGAAGTCAATGAGATCGCGTGTCTTTAGTGGGTCCCTTGGCCAGTACGTTGGCGCGCCAGTAGATATTGTTCTACATTTAGTTGCTTGTACAACTTTATAAAGTTGTCTGCCTTTGGTAGATATAACCTTTGAACCCCAGAAGTTGTGCTTGGCGTTGAAGCATAATAAATTTAATATCTAAAAGATTTTTCTTTCGAACGGTACCCACCTGTCCGCAAGCAATTGCAATTCTTCCGGTCATGGAAAAGCATCTGAAAGAAGTCTGCGACCAAACTCAGAAAAATAAGTAGATCCCTTCTAATACTGTCCAAAATTTAACACGCACAACAGTAATGGAAGAGAAGCTCAGCCAAAGAACCCTTTGGGGATTATAAGTGCCATATATATATATATATATATATATATATATATATATATATATATATATATATATATATATATATATATATATATATATATAAAATAATTTACACCGCCCTCCGTAGCATAATTTCAGGAAATTTAGCCATATTTAGTTTGTGGTGCCGTAGCTCAGTGGTTAGTGTGTTCGCCTTCTGATCTGTAGATCGTAGTTCAATCCCCGGCTGATGCATAACAAATAATATCGATAAGATTTTTCTTTCGAATGGTACCCACCTGTCGGCAAGCAATTGGCAATTCTTCCGACAGTAACAAGTTGCCATGAAAAAGCTTCTAAAAGAACTCTGTGACAAAGCTTAGAAAAAGTGATGTCACAAGTGTCCTGCCGTTCGGAACCGGCTAAAATAAGTAGGTCCCTTCTAATACTGTCCAAATTTAAGACGCACAACAGTAATGGAAGAGAAGCTCGGCCAATGAGCCCTTTGGGGCTTTAAGTGCCACATATTTATTTATTTTATTTTTAGTTTGTGTAGTATAAAGCCTTTTCAAGATTATGCAATCTTAATTCGAGTGTTGAACTTTTGCTGCCTCGTTAGTTTTTCTAAAATTTCTTTTAAGACATTTGTTTCTTCGGTAGTTTTTTGAACAACCTGTCAGTACGTGGGTTATTGGGATGACACGATATTTGATTGTGCGATTGGGTTTTTATTAAGTTGAGTTCTTTGACGATCTATGATTCTGCTTGTTGTGATTTTTGGTTGAGGCTCGCTTTTTTACTTCTTCTCTGGTGTCGTGTTTTTTGCAGATTCTTGGCGACACTATACATTCTCTGTAGCTGGCAGGGTGGCTTTCGCCGCAGTTGCAGCATCTTGGTTGCTGTTTTTCACTTTTTTTTTGCAGTCAACATATTTGTGATATTTGACGCATTTGACGCATCTTGGTAGTTTTCCGCAGTAGTTTTGGGTATGGCCGAACGATTGGAATGTTTTTAACTGGGAGATAAGCTTGGATTGTTTAACTGCCTCAATAGAGACTATCGAAAGTAAAATAGATTTTATTTGACAGACGTTTTTGATATTGTCTGTTGCATTAATTGTGAGCATAAAATGGTTCTTTCGTTTTCCATTTCAATTTGTTGACAGCGCTAATGATTTTGAGCCCCTTTTCTTTCAGGTCCGACACTATAGATTGTGGATTGTTGATGATGTCAGTTTTTCACCATAACTGTAAAAGTTTTGTTTAAATTACGGTAGTCGTCGGAATTTGACATGTTAATTTTGTATACATTATTATTTAGGAGTTTTATATTAAAGTCTTTTGTGGTTTTATTTTACGTAATGTTAAATATTTCTTGATACTCGCATTTCCCGGAGACCATTATAAGTGGGGTATTTTCTTCAGGTTGATCGCTTTTGCTATCTTGTATGACGTTTGTGGGTAAATTTTTTTCAGTGATTGGTCGGCCTTTGTTTTCTTGTTGGGTTTCTTTTTAAGAATCCAATCGGTCTCATGAACAAGTTCCTCTTCATCTGTTTCACAAATGGTTTGTATTTCTTGTTGGAAATAATTGTGGGAATTTGCGCTCGCCTTTAATTTTGTATTTTCTGTTTTAAGAAGGGCTATCTCGTTTTTTAAATCCGCAAATAATTTTTCCATGGCTTCAAGTTTTTTTATTCAGTTGGTTTCATCATGGGAATTGTTGAATTTTTGTTTACGTGGCCACCACCAGGCGGACATGTTCGCAAATTTTCCATTGTGTTGTTCTATCGGAAGGTTCAGGCAACACCAGGAATTTATTTATATTATCTTATTTATAAAGTAAATAATAAGATTTTTATTGTTTTTGTAACATATTTAACTGTGTCCGTTTTTACACCACAAATGTATTTTTAATGTTGTACTTTTCTTTTCCACTCTCAATTGACCGTTATGTTGAGAAAAACATCCCCTACGTACTTGCCAAGATTTCCTTGAACTAACTGCGGATAATCACTACAATATCGTGAAGAAGTACAAACTCTGTACAAATTGCTTCGCAAATTCTCACGGCTACAGTTCCTTCAAAAATCTATATTTGGGCTTATCATGCAGAAAAAGCCACCATTTAATTTTACATAGGGTGATAAATGATCCCACCCAGGAAGGAAATTCCCTCAATATCTACTGCAGCTGCTGAATTTTCTTGCCAGGCATTTACCTCTCAGCTCTCAGCTGTCACAAAAAATTATCCATCGAGAAGTGGTACAGTGCTACTTGGTACGGCACTAGTACATATATATCAAAACAATACAACTTTCAAAGCTCGTGTTTTAATAGATTCAAGTGCGGAAGCGACCTCTTTATCCGAACAAGAAAAATAGGTTGCGCCTTCCTGTTTGCGACGTTTGTACGGAGGTCACCGCCCTGAACGAAGAATTCACTGCACACTCGTCGAATATGTGTTCGTTGATGATTGGTTCCCTGATAGACCACTTTTCTCAATGACGGTTTTTATGAATAAGTTCATATGAACTTCAACTTCATTTCCGCGGGAGGTTTTTGAAAAAGTTTCTTATAAATATTATGATCATATCCCGGTTTTCTATATAACAGCATATTGCGTGATGCCACGCATAATTAATTTTTCAAAAACGAAATTGAAAAGTCATATGCCTAATTTGAGACCACTTACGGAAGTAATCTATAACGACCAGCACATACTTGTTCCCTGTGTTGCTTGTTGAAAATGGTCTAGCTATATCTAAGCATTTCGCTCAAATGAAGCACCTACTGTGTATTGGTGCATTTTACCGCGACTTTTCATAATGGAACCTTTGGCCATTTCACATTGCTCACACTTCCGTATCCAATAAGCGACATGATCATAACATCCAACCCAATAAAACGTTTCTTTTTTTTTCGATGGTTTTGGTGATGCCTGAATGCCCTCCACTGGAAGCTGAAAGCTGAGTATCAGCTTTCCACTCGAGAACAATGTTTACATTCCATTTTCAAAGGACGACGAGATAATGTCCTCCTTTACGATAATTTATTGTAAAGTCCTAACTCTGCAGCCGTTCAATCCAGCGCGCCAATTTTTAAATTGTAATAACCACCTTAGCGCTGCTTGATCAGTTCGTAGATGAAATGACTGACCGTACAAGTACTTAATGAAGTACTTTACACATTCCAGTATTGCGACTAACTCTCTTCGAGTGACACAGTAGTTTCTTTCTGGCGTATATCAATATCGTCGGCATACGCCAGCAACATTACACTTTTGTTGAAGATAGTGCCATTATGTCGTAAATTAGCAGCTCGTATAATTTTCTCAATAATAAGGTTGAAGGAGTCACACGATAGCGAATCACCTTGTCTGAAACCTCGTTCGGTATTAAACGGCGACACTCCTCTTCATACCACTCGTTGCTCAGAGGACGGTAGTAACCGATTACCTCTTCAGCAGCAGCAGTCATGCAATGGGATATCTGTGTCCACCGTGCGCATGTATCATCAAGTTGGGAAGTGTTCTGCCTAAGCAGATCCGAGAGCCGAGTGGCAAAATCATCTGCTGTCTCTGGTGATCGCAGCTTACTGACGTCAGCTTTGTGTGTGATTTCGTTTATTATTTGCAACACAAAAGCGTATGCGCACCCTGATGCAACAAGGTGGTGATCCGAGTTGATGTTGGCACCACGGTTCGATATCACGTCCTTCACACTAGTAGCATGCACTTTGTCAGTTACCATGTGTTCTATTTGGTTTCTCGTTCTCTGATCTGGAGACAATCATGTCGCTTTGTGGATATCGAGACGCTGGAATCTGGTATTACCAATTACCACGTTTCGTGCTGTGGCGAAGTCGATCAGCCTCATTCCGTTATCGGAGGTGTTCTAGTGGAGGCTAAATTTTCCGACAGTAGGACCAAAAGTACCTTTCTTGCCCATCCTGGCATTGAAGTCGCCAAGCATGATTTTGATGTCGTGGCGGGGGCAGCGGTCATAACCTGCATATATCAGCATCTTCCCCTTAAACATAGCCCATCTTGCTTAGTTGATACCTAAAGTTGCCATGCCCAGCTATTAACGCAGTCAACCAGCTCAGAGGTTACTGTCCTAGACTGAGAACTCTCCCCGATTCACTGCCCATTGTTAGCCTCAACGAGGCCTTTGCCTGTCTACAGTTTCCTTTTCCAATCTTCGATCTTTGCCTTCAATGTACCGTTACTAAACGGAACTACTCGCTTTGCCTATAAAATTTAGCTTTAGATCCTTATCTAGCCAAGGCGTCTGCAGCTTCATTTTGCTCTATACCAATGTGGCCCTTTACCCAGATACTTTTTTTTTTTATTCTTTATTTATTGAATCTATTCCTAAGGAATCTAACAATAACTTTTAAAATCTTAATCTAATTCAACAACAGTAGCTCCTTATTATCTAGAGCAATGTTTTTTGTACGATGTTCTTCTTTTTATTGGAGGAAAGGACCTGCCATCCTTTCCTCGAAGGCGCGGAGTATAGCAGATATTGAGCAAGGTTCTTGCTAGTGTGTTTGGATGTCTTTGTAATCTTCTAGTATATTTTTGTCTAGTGTTTTTAACTTCAATTTCTACCATTGGGATATTTAAGTCATTGTGTATACATTCATTTCTAATATACCATGGTGCACCAGTTATCATCCTAAACATTTTAGACTGAGATCTCTGTATGATTTCAATATTGCTATTACTAGTGTTCCCCCATAATTCAATTCCGTAACTCCAAATTGGCTTTATTATGCTGTTGTACAGTAGGACCTTGTATTTCAAGTTTAATGGTGATCTGAAATTGATGAGCCAGTGCAGACAAGAAGCTTTAATTTCATCTGAGTTCTTTTTGCTTCGATGTGCTTGCGCCATGTAAGCCGTCTATCTAAGTGTATCCCTAGGTAGGTGACTTCATTTGTATGAGTTATGGCGACATTATTTAGTGTAACTGTCGGGCATGTGCTTTTGTTAAGTGTGAACGTTACATGTTTACATTTGGACTAATTAACTTTTATGCGCCAGTTAGATAACCATTCTTCAACAAGTACTAAATGCTCCCCTAAATCTGTGGATGCCTTAATTGGGTTTCGATTACGGCTTAGAATAGCAGTATCGTCAGCAAATGTCGATGTCAACAACCGTGCATCTGTTGGTAGATCGGAAGTATATATTGGGAGCGCAAATTAAAAATGCGGGATTTACAACAGATGGCGTAGTTCGGGATATAAGCATCAGACAAAACTGAAACTATATTCATGTCATAACCTCATTCCATAGCTTTCATTTTCAGTATGTGTCATTTGCCCGGAGTGTAAACAACATAGTTTTTTTTGGCTCTCAATATGTCAAGTTTTGTGCCCACAAAACAGCATCGCATCGATTACTCTCCGAAGCTTGTCCGGAGTGTGCTCTTTCAGTTTCAACATGCGAGCGGTGGTTTGTGCTTTTCAGAAGTGGTGATTTTGATGTGGACGACAAAGAACGTCCAGGACAGCCGAAGAAGTTTGAAGATGCTGAATTGGAGGCATTACTCGATGAGGACTCGTGTCAAACGCAAGAAGAACTTGCCAAATTGTTCGAAGTTACACGCCAAGCCATTTCCCATCGATTGAAACTATTGGGAATGATTCAAAAGCAAGGAAATTGGGTACCGTACGAGTTAAAGCCGAGAGACGTCGAAAGGCGATTTTTCACTTGCGAACAACTGCTCCAAAGGCAACAAAGGAAAGGTTTTTTGCATCGCATCGTTACTGGTGATGAAAAGTGGATCCACTACGACAATCCCAAGCGAAAAAATTTAGCTGCACTTTTCTCCAAATTAAAGAAGTAAATCAAAACTTCCCGCAAATGCTGTTTTATGGGCACAAAAATTGACATATTGAGAGCCAAAAAAAAATATGTTGTTTACACTCCGGGCAAATGACACATACTGAAAATGAAAGCTATGGAATGAGGTTATGATATGAATATAGTTTCAGTATTATCTGATGCTTATATCCCAAACTACGCCATCTGTTGTAAATCCCGCATTTTTATTTGCGCTCCCAATAATACATATAGAATGGGGTCAAGAACGCTACCCTGTGGAACTCCGGCTTTGATATTGAATTCTTCTGTGGAAAAGTCTTTATATTTTACAACAAAACGACGGTTATTTAGGTATGATTCCAGTATTAGGTGGGAGCTTTCTGGTAGAAGTTTTCTTATTGTATACTTTAGCCCTTCATGCCATACTCTATCAAATGCCTGAGCAACATCGAGGAATATGGTTGAACAATACTCTTTGTATTTAAATGCTTTCCGTATCCCATTGGTAATTCTGTTGACCTGCTCGATCGTCCCATGTTTTTCGCGAAATCCAAATTGGTGCTGAGGAATTATGTCAAGTTCATCAAGATGAGGTCTGAGTTTGGCTAACAGCAGTTTTAGTTTTTCAAATAATTTTGATAGACATGGTAGCAAGCTTATGGGTCTGTAGGATGACGGCAATGTTTTATCTTTTCCTGGCTTTAGGATCATTGTTACTTGTGATTTTTTCCATTGGTTAGGAAAGTAGCCCCGTTTTAGCATTGCATTAAACAAAACCACGTTTGTTTTTGGTAATCACGTGGGGTTGAAACTATTGCAGCAGTAGTGAGCATGGTATTGATCATGTTTAGATTATCATCGATGTCGATCTCAGACTGGATTACAGGACAGTTGTTGATATGACTACTTATATACTTTTTGTATTTTAGCCAATCTGTTTTTGAGGATGTCAGCCTAAATGGTAGTTTTGACAATGGAGGGCGTTCATTTAGATAAAAAATACAGGAGAGTGATCTGAGGATAGTTCGTAACTTATTTCGGCAGCTACAATATTTCGATTAAGAATTCGAACGACTGCAAAATCAATCAAATCAGGAATCAGTCTGTTGGCCAATATGTTGGCTGGCCAGGAAACACGAAATTGAGCATGTTTTGTGGATTTATTATAGTGTTATACAATTGCCTTCCTTTAGGATTTATTAAACGAGAGCCCCAATACGTATGTTTGGCATTATAATCACCAGCCGCTAAGAATCTCTTTCCTAACTAGTCAAAGAATTCTTTAAATACCTTTTCGGTTATTGAAAATCGTGGTGGACAGTACACAGCTGAGAGTGATATATTTTTGTTAAGGTATTGTAGACATATTGAAGTAGCTTGTATGTAGTTTCTTGAATATTCTTCAAAAGAATAATGTTTAATTCTGCTTCTAATGAGAATGCCTGTACCACCATGTGCTTTGCCGTCAGGGTGGTTTGTGCTATAGAATGTGTATCCTGGTATATTGAAGTTGTACTTGGTTGTAAGGTGTATTTCAGCAAGAAGCATTACATCAACATTTTTACCATCTAAAAAATGCTTTAGTTCAATTTTGTGGTTATTAATACCGTTTGCAGTCCAGAAGCAGATCTTAAGGACACTCATTTTTTATTTAATAGAGCTTGTAACATTTGATTTTGCGCTTTAATCAGTTCTTGAATCATAGTTTGCATATTAGACATAAATTGTGTCGTGCATTGGGTTAAATTGCAAATCATAGATTCAACGGTTCCATTGGGCTGGGCAATTGGTTCTTTTGCATGTTGCTCAGTTTGTTTTAATACATTGGCGTACGATATATGAGAAATTATTGAAATATTTGCGTTGGTTTGTGTAACATCACTTTGAAATTTTGTAGCCACTTGGGAGTGAGTTGCTTGACTCTGATTAGACCTGTTTTTTAATTCCTTATATACAGGACAGCCTCTATAGTTTGCTGTATGGTTACCATTGCAATTTCTTAGTATTTGGTCGTTTTTGTTAGAAGTACATGCTGATGTCTGATGGAGATCTCCACATGCTACACATACGCTTCTTAAGGCGCAATAGCTCTTAGTATGGCCGAATTCCTGACAATTTGTGCATTGTACAGGACCTTTACGCTTATGTGGTTCTTCCACTGTAATTTTACGGTGAAGCGAGTATTGCATTTGGTAAATAGGATGTGTTTCATTCTTTTTTAGTTTTTTGAATTCGGGAATCAATTCAACTTTAAACATTGGCTGTGGGACCTTATTTTTATTGACCATATTTACAACTGTTTTTATCGGAAAGCCTTTTTCTTCCAGTGCTTTCTTTATATCATTTGATTCTACATTCGGATCTATACCTTTGACGAAAACAATAAGACCTTTGGAACTTTTGAGCTGATATGTGTAAAAGTTTTTGTTGTTTTCATTGAGAAATTTGGCAATGGCGCGGTAATTGTCTTCATTATATATTTGTATTTTTGTCTCTTTAATATTTCCTTTCGTTAGCGACACGATATGGAAGTTATTTTGGCCAGCTATGCGCGTTAGATTGTCTACTAATTCATTGGTACTGCATTCATGCAAGTAAATTGGAGGCGGTTTGGCATTATTTCCTATTGAAGCACTTCCATCTTCATTTATTTTAGTTTTATTTATTTTTGCCTTATTACCATCATTCAATTTCTGTGGGCTTAATTTCCTTTTAATTGTAATGAATCTGTCCATACCTGTTTGTACTTTTGTTGTTTCTGACTTATTTGCATTCAATGTGATATCAACAATGTTGCTGCTTGTTTGATTATAAACATGAGTTTCGGAGTTGCTATTCGAAGCTGTTGTTGGTCCCTCAATAAGATTAGGAGAGGGACATTGTTCGCTCCACGAGAGAGAAGTACCGTTGGTCTGTGTTGTGTTGGAGTGTGCACTGATCAAATTATTTGTTGGTAAAGGCGAGATTAGAAGTATATTTCTATTTAGTTCTTTAGCATTGTTTTTATTTACATGAGTTGCGTCTACACTTGTTTTAATCTCCATAACATTAGTTGAAGGCGAATTACGCGTGGGGGGTGGAGAGCGCTTTACACTCATTTATTATCAATTTTAATAATTTTTAATTTTGCACAAATAGACACAGTATCTATATTTTATGTTCAGTTTCTTGTATAGGTATATTATATGTATACCCTTGTGGAGTTGGTTCCTCTTCTTTCTGCAGGTATCTATTTTGGGTTTTAGTTGTTTTTTATTATTTATTTATTTAATATTGCACACACACGTTTGTTTGCGTTCGCACTCAACAACCTCAGAGAGGAAAAATACTGATAGTATTTTCCTCACATGTATGTATGTGACTTTCCAGTCATCTTTAGCCTTCCCATTCATTCTATTGGCATTTGCGCTTTTGGAAGAATGCTCCTGTGCCCTATCTCCTTACCGAATCCATACCAATTATTGGCAATTAACAGCAGCAGACGCTATTACGGGCCTTACCATCGTTGTGTAGATCCAGTGAATTGCTCTGGGATTAATTCCGCACTTGGGACCGCACACTCTCTTACACTGATGCAATACTCTCTTGCCTTTCTGGATCTTATCATCAACGTGACTATTCCAAGTCAGCTTGATATTGTACTTCCTTAGAAACGTTGATGTTCGATCCAAAGAGACTAAGGGGTCCATTGTTATCCCTGTCCTCCTTTTACAGAGTACTGTCCGCTTTACTAGCATTTACAGAGACCCCCTGTTCTGTGCAAAATTCTTCAACCATTTTGAGTGCACCTCTTATGGTATCGCAAATAATGTTCAAGAACTCACCATTCACCATTACCGCTAATCCATCTGCATATTCGACGGTGTGTATGCCTTTTGAGTCCAAAGGCTGGAGTGTGCCGGTACTCCCTCCATTCATTTAGGAGGTCAAGCTAACCTGTCAGAAGAACTACGCCTCTAAGTAGAGCCTTTCTCCCAAAACCCCTATCATTACAGAATCTTCCTAGAGCTTCCGCCGCTCTCGGGGAGGAGGTCGCTCCAAAGAATCGTATGGAAGATATGCTGATGCGATCATAAATGAGCTCGCACCGTCATTTATTCTCACTACTGTGAGATCCGGTGAACGAAAGTTAGACAGAATCGCACGTATCCCCTGTCTAATTAAAATGTAGGTCAGAGCACGGTGAGTACGACACCTGTCTTATCTGCTTTGCCAAATAACAATGGAGTGTTATTCGCTTCGTGCGAATAACACTCCATTTAGAAGTGTTCTTCACACAGCCGTTTTCCCGCTGTAGCCTCCTCAGAATGAAGTCGCTGCCCACAGCATTGCCACGAGCTACGATCGCCGTCTTCCTCTTTGCCGAAATGGTCGTTAGATTGTCACATTTCAGTTTTGCACCCTCCCACAGACCGGTTAGGCGCTCCATCGTCTTGGCCAGCCATTTTTGGATTGCTAATTTTTGCAACTTAGTACAAACAATCCGCTCTCCACCTTTGCCCTGCCCACAAATTCAATGTCATTGACATCATCTTCGAAGGACTCTATAGCATTCAACAAAGATACCTTGAAGGCACTCAGATGAGTTACCTCCAGGCGACCCTCTAATCACAAGTCCATGACCCCCATAAGGCGATCGGCCTCCGCTATTTGGGCGTAGGTTTTCCTCGCCCTGGTGGGTTCTTCAGCATTGCCCTTTGCTTGCTCAGCCCGACGTTTATGTGCTCTGCCAAGACTGCTTGGACCAGTTACCGCATGAGAGACTTGTAGGTTCTCCGGGTTAACATCTAATCAGATTGTGTACCCCGCTCATCACTCCCCGATGTCGGTTTTCTCTGCCCTGTCATTCCCAGAGCTATCTCACCCGTATTAGGTTTGAGCTTCAGGCCTCGTTTGGATCGACCGACGGCCTTTATAACTGACCGTCCATCTCCCGGAGCACTTGCCTTTTTCGGTGTTTGCTTGGAAGGATTATCAACCTCCTCAGGGGAATGCTGCCCACCCTTTCCAGCCTCCACGGGTGTCGAACTCTTAAAAGTGGTTCAAGAGCTATCGCTCCAGAACCTCCTCGCTTAGTTCTCCACCTCCAAGGTCGACTCATTTTGAAGAAGTCCACTGGCATGAGAGCTGCTCAGTGGTCTTCTCTGACGACTTCGCGGTTTTTTTACGTTGCCGCTTCCGCTTCTGCTCCTCCCATTTTTAACAGGGTCCCCTTAAAAAACGAACGTAAACGATTCCACCACATTCGGAGCTCCTTTGTTTGCACTATCAAATATCTCACCCGATGTTTAGCGCTGCCTCCATACCGACTTCCACGCCGATTTTGTGACAGCGCCCTTTTTGTCCGTATTCTTCGCAACTGAAAGTTTAGCTCTTTCGAGAAATAATGGTCCTCCTGCGCAGAGATACGCGATACGCAGCTAAGGCTACTTATTACGGAGGGCGCCAGGTATCCGTAAGCCATTTTAAAAAGAGGCTCCCAGCCAAGCTGATCTTCGGCACGGATCGCATAACACCTTGATCCAGCACCTTTCCTCCGATCATGATAAGGGTACGTTGCCGGATGGTGTGTTATTGGAGACTAATAAACACCCATCAACTTACCCTTGTCTTGTCTGCCATCATATAGGCTAACCTGTGGTATCTATTTCCAATCGGCACCCTCGCTGCCTTTTCACCAAATTAAAATTTAACGCGCTGCTTTGCAACAAATGTAGTTTTACACTTCATGATTTTCCCTCACTAACTAATTTGGTTTCGCACACCTTTCCACCTATACTGTCTTCTAATCATAAAATAAGTGTTGAGGGCACCCTTGTGCCCTCATAAAGATGAATCATGGAAGTGACGAAGTACCGTCAAAATGTCTTTTTCACTAGTTTGAACTTCAGCATTCTTATTCCTTGATTTTCTGAACTTTTATAAGTTCTAACATATCATCAGAACTTTCCTCAGGCTCTCCTTGACTTTCAGTTTCATTAACTTTATTTCTCTCCATAAAACTAGCCAAAACCGTTGTTAACTCATAATTGGTTGTGGAACTTTGCTGAGCGCATCAGCGTTCAAGTTCCTTTCGCCTGTTTTAAAATCAAATTCAAAGAGTTTATGTCTGAAACATGCCAAGCGTAATGTCTGGTTTTTCAGATTTGCAATTCCTCGTAGGGGCTGATGATCGGTGTAGATCTACCCAGTAGATAGGTCCTATAATTCTTTACAGTCTATACGATAGCTAAGAATTCCTTTTTTCAGTATAACTGAGTGCTCTGCAATGGGTCGACCATTTCCAATTTCCCTCTGAGATGGAACTGCACCCAAAGCTTCGTTGCTGCCATCTGTTGTTAGCACAAATATTTTTTAACACATTCTACCTTACCAGGATCTGGTAATGCCGCTTCTTCAGTGCATTTATGACATAGGTAAATTATCTCCTTTCCTAGAAACTGGCACTTATCTCTGTTTAGCTTTAAGTTATTTTTACGTAAAAGTTCAAAAACTCTTCCTGAATGAGATTCATGTTGTGCCAAGTTCTTTGTACACTTCTGGAAGTCTGTACTGTCTTTGATTGATTGGCACCTGATCTGTTTTTACTGGTATTGTGTGCCTTATACCAGTTGTATAAGACAGCCTGTCGCTTTATAAAATAAATTGTGGAATGACCTAAATAGGTCTTCTATGGATCTCTTTTCTTCGATGTTTAAGCCTTAATCTAGTTTAACTGTTTCTAATATCTTGATGACCCCTTTGTGGTTATCCGTTCCTATATTTATTTTTTGATCTATGTCGTATTATACGTGTTCAGAATGATTAAACTTAATTATATATATTTTGAGCTCATTATTTGCAATATACAATTCTGTATTCGTGTTGAGCATTTTGACATACACTGTGTTGTCACACTGCTCAATGTCTCCCCAAGTATATTCCAGGAGCTACTTTCTGTTTCTCTACTATACCGATTTCAAATTTTGTAATTACTTTAATGGGGACCATCTTCAGAGTTCTTCCAGGTACTACAGCCTCACTGGTGTGGAGTACTCTATTAGTCTCGTTCAATGATTTGAGAGGTAAAGTCATCAAATGCTGTTTTCGCTCACCAAAGAAAATCAGCTTATTTTTCATAGTATTGAGGACCAATCGGTTCATAAATTTTCTCTTGCTTGGATACCATCAGCAGGTATCCTACTATATTCAGATATTAAATGTAATTCTAGCATCAAATCATTAGTCCTCTCATGTTGGACTGCTACTGACCCAAACGTGGTGAGAAATGCCACAAATGCACCACTAAGATTTTTCCTTGCATTTCCTATCTTGCTAACATATTTGTTAATTACTCTTGATTTTATTAAACTGGTATGTGCCTCAGAGTCTACAAGTAAAATGAGTTTTCCATTTTTGTTTCGTCACACGGAAACTCAATGTATATATCAACTACAACAGTAGTACGTTTGCTATCACTGAATGGGTCAACAATTTCTCTGGAGCAGATAGGAATTTTCCTTTGGATACATATTATTTCTGTTTTGGTGGAATGCTGCAATGTCACTGGCCTTAGTCTGTTGAATGTCATGTTGTGTACTATTTTTCCACAACACTTACTAAGTACCTAGCTCACAAGATTAACACCTAGACCTAAGCTCTTAAATATCCCTCGAGTCTAACACACTCGTTGGCTGAAATAAAACAATTATATTTTATTAAGGATACTTGCGGTTTCTACTTTATTGCTGGTGTTTTTCACTTTTACACTAATACTGGAGGGCCTCGTAAGGATCGCAGTATTTACACTTTTACTTAAACTTTACACTAATACTGGAGGGCCTTGTAAGGATCGCAGTATTTACACTTTTCTTAAAGCTAACACTTCGGTGTAAGACTCACAACTGAACAACCACTGCCTTCAGTAAGCTGGCAACTTATATCAATTTTTCTAACACTAGCCACATATCAATCTACCCACATACCAACATATAACATACCATAATATATTCACACCACTTGTGTGTATGTATGTACTATATGTGTTTATGTACAAGATCGATGCACTCTCCATGTGTATATATTCTACATGAGAAAGCAACTTTTTGATATTCTCACATATGAGTAGACCGCGTGATTTTAGTTGTCATGTATGCTTACACAGGTATGCTTACGTAAGTGCAGAACAAAGAATTCTGTGGGAAAGTGCTTTGTCAGCATTTTCACACCCAGCTGCAACTCAGTTGGCGCAATGTTCTGACATTCCACAATTATAAGTAATATTAGTATGGATTGTGTATATCACAACTTCGAGCAATGTTGGTATGTGTATTGAAAAATATGTAGTTCCCAATTTCGGGAAATATGTCGCGAGGCAAAATATGCATATGTTCATATTTCATATTTTGGCTTGCGGTAATTTTGTTATTCTTGTTATTCTTATGTGCAGGTGTCATATGCATTTTGTTTTGGTTATATTTTTATATCATTATTTTTATTTTTTTTGCGGAATTTTGTTTTTTGCAGTTTTGTAGTAGTATGTATTTTGTTTAGTCTGAATATTTAATTCTCGTGTATTCTTGTTGTGTACATTTCGTTCTCAGGCTTTTATGCTTAGTCGGTATTATGTTATTGTAGGGTGTTTTGTAGAGGTATGGACCATCGAATATAATATTAATCTAAGTTTGAGTGGAAAGGTTTTATTAAATTATTGTGTGAAGTTTTACTAATAACTTAAACTAACTGAATTTTCTTTTTTTTTTATCACAAATACTATTACTTCGTTAAACTACTACTACTTATTGATAAAAATGTTTTAGTAAGTTGTTATGGTACTTTTTACCATTTTGTCCGATTTTAATAGTCGTCGTTACTGGACTGTCCACATGTATCACTTCGTATGGTCCAGTCCAGATGGGACTGGTTTCTCAGTAATACTTTATCACCTATTTTAAAAATTATAGAGTGGATCCCTTAGTTGTATTGAATTTTAGCTGATTTCTTTGCTTTTTCTTGATTTTCCCTTACTAACTCGTGTGACCTTTGTAGTTGGTATTATAATACTTTATTTTGATCATCTGTATTGTACACAGGTGATCTTTTTGTTTTTAAGTTTGTCGGCATATCTATATTGAAGCCGTATAGGACACTGAATGGTGTACGTTTCGTTGAAGTATGTATGGTGTTATTGTGTAGTGCATCGCTGATGCTAACCATTGGTCCCAATTTGACCCATATTCTTTAACAAAACTCCTAAGATATTCTGCTAAAGGTCTATGGCTCCTTTCTAAAGAACTATTTGCTTGTGGATGGTAGGGTGTTATATGCAATTTTTTAACACCCAGCAACTTGCATGTATCAGAAAACAGTTTCGAAGTGAAATTTGTACCATTATCAGTCACTAAAATTTTGGTATGTTATATCGCGCAATAACTTCGTTGTAAAACGCTTTTGCTACCGTGCTAGCTTCAGCATCTGGTATAGCTACACAAATAAAAAATTTGGAAAAATCATCTTGAAATGTAAGTATGTAAATGGTTATCCATTTCGCGGTTTAAAAATTATAGGGCTAGAATTTGACATCTGTCAAACTGAGTTGTTAAAACAATTTCTTTCTTTTTCAGTTCAAAGTCTGACATTTGCGAAAATGGATCGCTAAACTATCGCACAACGCATTAAAATTGTAAAAACCTACTAAAAAATGGTGATTCTGCCACAGCCACATATCGTGCTTTAAGAGGAGATTATGGTTTACATATGAAGAGACTGGATCGGTTACAGATATTGTAAGGCCTGTGCATCATCGTTTCGCTCGTACCACCGAAAATATCGCTGCTGTAAGTGAAAGTGGTGCCGGAAGACCCGAATGTGTCGATTCCTCGTCGTTCTCAGGAATTAGGACTGTCTTACGGCACATTATGGCGTATTTTGCATTTGGATCTACACCTATATCCATATAAAATCCAGCTCACACAACAACTGAAGCCAGCTGACCATTCACAACGTCGTAGATACGTCGAATTTTTCGAACAAAATTTTCTTCAGCGACGAAGCACATTTCTCACTCGGTGGGTATGTTAACAAACAAAATTGTCGTATTTGGGGTTCTGAGAATCCTCAAGTAATTGAAGAAAGGCCACTACATCCACAAAAAGTCACTGCTTACTGCGCTCTTTGGTCCGGAGGTGTAATTGGACCTTACTTCTTCGAAAACGACGATGGAACGACTGTCACCGTCAATTCGGAGCTTTATGGTTATATGATAACCGACTTTTTTTTGCCTGCTATTGAAGAATACGACTTAGAGAACATGTGGTTTCAACAAGACGGTGCCACATGCCACACAACTCGAGCGAATATGGCTTTATTGCAAGAGAAATTTTCTGGCCGAGTAATTTCTCGTCGTGGCGATATCAAGTGGCCACCAAGATCATGCGATTTGACACCGCTTGACTTTTTTTTGTGGGGCTACGCGAAAGACCATGTTTATGCAGATAAACCTTTAACTCTTGAGCACCTAAAAACCAACATTCGTCACGTTATGGCTGAGATACCGCCCAATATGTGTCAAAAAGTGGTCGAAAATTACCTCAAAAGAATCGATGCTTGCAATAATTCGCGTGGTGGTCATTTAAATCATGTAGTATTTCACACATAATGTCAACGTTCAAACTTTATAATAAAAAGAAATATCATGATAAAAAATATTTTATATGTGTTTTATTTATTTAGAAAAGTTCTTTTTTTGAATTAATTACATTATTGCCGGACTCGTGTATTCTTATATTGTTAATTAGAGCTGACTGTAGCTCTATAACTTCACTATAAAAATGTTCTATGGTTTTCCTTTCTTATCTTAGTGTGTGTAGGTCCCTAATTAGAGATGTCTCTGTCCTTTTGTTTGAATAGTGCAAGATGAGATTATTTTTTATTTCATCCCAATTGAGTTGGGTGCCGTATATATTTAGTACTTCATTAGCTGCACCATCAATTATGTTCCTGATTGCTCTTAAGAATATTCTTTCTTGTGGTGTGTTGTCGGCTTGTTGTACGGGAGATAAGATTTCTTCAACATTATTAATAAATTCGTACAAAAGGCGAGGGTTTCCGTCAAATTTTGGAAGGTCTTTGATGGCATCACGGATTTTTAATGAGTTAAAAATGTCTACTGTGTTGTTTGTGTTCTGTCCGTTTCCTATCATAATGTTATTTTTTGTGATGTTCTGTGGTGTGTTATTTCTAAGGTGATATTTATGTTTTGCTTTTTCTTTGATAATTCTTATCATAGGAATGGTTTTTTTTTTTCTTTCTCCCCTCTTTTCTTTTTATATATATGTTCTTTTATTATTTTTTTTATTTTTTATTTATTTTTATTTTTTTTATATTATGATTTTTTTCTAATATTAATATTATTATTATTTTATAATTTTATACTTATGAAATGCAAGAAATAATCCTACTTCCACTTATTAATTATAGTTATATTATTGTATTTATAATATGATTGATATTATATGTATATATTATGAAGATTACGATCGCCGCTGCTGAGATGTTCATTATTGCCGTTGCTCGTTGCTGTTGTTTGTTGCCGTTGTTTGTTGACCTGGATTCACGTCTTATAGAAATTTGAAAATCTCACCGGGAGTTGTTTTTTTTTTTGTGATATGCCTTTTTTTTGTTTTAATCTTCCCGGTGATATACCGTCACCGATTCAATTTATAATTTGTGTTTTAGATCTACTCGGTGATATGCCGTCACCGATGAGTTTAATTGTAAAATCACCTTACTGTGTGTGTTGGTGATATGCCCTCACCATGAGGCTTATTTGATATTCCCTCAAAAAGCCTCTGTTATTGGGAGATACTCTCAACTATTCCAACAAGTAATATGCCGTTACTGTCGGATATGCTATAAGAAATCGCTCTCCAATAACAATTTAATACACAACACAGTATTATTATTTAATATAGCACAAACACTAACACAATTCGCTTTAAGGACTTTTTTCTCACTTTTTACCGCACTCCCGCACTAAAACTCTCTGTTCGAACTGAAAATGTTTATTACGCATTATTGATTATGTTGCGAAAACATAAGCAAAATGCATAATTTACAGTTTGTAAGAGTGAAAATGCTTAATTAACTAAAGAAAAATAAATTTAAGAAAATGCTTATTTAACTAAAGTAAATGAATTTAAAGAAATGCTTATTATATTGGGTCGTTGCACCTGGAGTTGTTGTTGTTGTTGTTGTTGATTGTAGTTATTATTGTTGGTGGAAGTGGCTGTGGTTGGTTATAGTATGTAACTCCCGCAAAAATCTATAATTTTATCATTATCCATAACTGATCGTAAATCACTACTTATTTTGCACGTTAAACAGTTCACAATCTTAACACATGGATATTTTTTTAATGAAAACAGCCACAAAAAGTGAAAATAGCATGTTGGAGCAAGACTTTTATTTTTCTTTCTGGAAAGCAACACTGAATGGCTTCAACTTACTTACTTATGTGGCCAATACAACCGAAATCGATTTAAGCTAAATCTAGCATTCTTCGCCAGCCAGCTCATTCCTTCACTAGCTAGCGCTAGTTAGACATTCCAAACGCTGACAAATTCTACAGTACTACTACGTGGTCCAACAGCGGGTTCCGATTATAACACCTTCTTAGCTGGAGCTTGTTCTTCCAATCGCTCAATATGACCTAGCCAGCGCAGCCGCTGTATTTTAATGCGCTTTACTATGTCGGTGTCGGCATACAGTTCATACAGATCATGTTTGTACCTTATTCGATACTTGCAACCAATGCAAATAGGTGTAAAGATTTTCGTAGGACTTTCCTCTCGAAAATTCCGAGTATTCTCTCATCAGAGGTGGAAATTATCCAAGCTTCGGCTCCATATGTAAGAATAGGCATGATGAAAGACTTTTAGAGTGTGGTTTTCATTTCTCGAGAGGGGGCTACACTTTGCAATTGCTTACTTAGCCCATAGTAGCACCTGTTTGCAAGAGTGATTCTTCGTAATATCTGCTGACTGACGTCATTACTGGTGTTAATGCTGGTTCCAAGATAGACAAAGTATTTCACTACTTCAAAGTATAATTATCAACGGTGATGTGCTGCAAGACACCGGGACTCTTTGTTTGACACTATGTACATCGTCTTGCCTTCTTTTACCGTAAGACCCATTCGACACCACTCTCTTTTCAACTCTGAGAATGCAGCACTGCTGCTCGCGTGCTCATGTCTATTATGTCAATATCATAGGCATACACCTTTGTTGAAGATAGTACCATTACGTCGTAGATCAACACTTCGTATTATTTTGTCCATAATAAGATTGAAGAAGTCGCACGATAACGAATCACCTTGTCTGAAACCCCGTTCGGTATTAAACGACCGGGAGAGGTCGTTCCTAATTTTCACTGCACAACAGGAGTTGCGCAAAGACGATGAGCCTTGTACGAATACCAAACTCAGATATTGTTTTTTTGTATATAATACCTTACCGGACTGTCGAAAACGGTTTTATGATCAACAAATAGATGATGTGTGAAATCTGGTCGATGGTAGATTTACCAGGACTGAAGTTACACTGCTAAGTCTAATCAGGTTGTTAAACATAGGATTATATTTCACGCCACGCCCACTCCTTCTTGGGTCTCCTATACAAAGTTGCGGAAATTAAAAAAAATGTTAACGGTTATAACTTGCAAACTATTCATCATAGAACAACTAGATTTAAAGTATGGATTAGTATTGTAAGAGTGACTAGACTCACAGGAAATGGACACGCCACGCCCACTCTAGCCCCCATACAAAATGACCAAATTTCTTTTAAATTGAAAAAGCTGTAACTTCTACAATCTTCTGTCTAAAATAACCATAAATAATACTTAGGTTATTATGATAATCGGAAATAATCTGGCAAAAAATGAGCGTGCCACGCCCACTTCTTATTGGGGCTCCCATACAAAGCCGAGGGAATTAAACAAAAATTTTAAGCGCTATAACTTATAAAATATTTAGTGGATTAGCATTATAAGAGCAAATATACTCACAAGAAATGAGCCAGCCACGCCCATTGTTTATAGTGGCTCCCATACAGAATGGCTGAATTTCTTTTAAATTGAGATAGCTGCAGCTTCTGCAATCTTCTGTCTAGAACGATCATAATTAATACTTAGGTTAATATGGTAGTTGTACATAATCTGGCAAAAAATCAACATGCCACGCCCTCTTCTTAATGTGGCTACCATACAAAGTTACGAAAATTAAAAAAATTTAAACCGCTTTAACTTACGAACTACTCAGCGTAGGACAACCAAATTTAAGGTGTGGATTATTAATGAAAAATTAATTGGATTTACAAGAAAAAGATAATACACGCCCACTTTTTATATAGCTCCCATACTAAGCCTCGGAAATATCTTAAAAACCTGCTTTAAAATATCCCTTTTAGAACCCTCATAACATACAAAGTACTTCGTCAAAGTCAATCATATTTCGGGTGTAAATTAGTAGTATATGCAAAAATTGTTTCTCAAAAAGTGGAAATAAAAGAAAAAGATGGATATTCGAGTAAACTTTTTATATATATATATATATCTACATATGCAGGGTATAATTTGGTCGGCCCCAGCCGACTGTAAGGTAATTTTTTTATATTCATCACCCTCTATCAGAATCCTTTGTCAGAGTCTTGTTATTTTTTTAATATTTGCTAATGAAATAAGTTAGATATTCTATTGAATAGGTAAAAAAACTAAATCCCCAATTCCTAAATCCAATACAAAGGTATGCGTTCCAATGTATATCTCCCGTTCGTATCATCTGTAGGGTATAAATTTAGGATTTATAGAAGCCAAACTTTTTATATTTTATATTATTATACTCATTATTTAATTTATGTATTTCATATTTCCTATTTTAGGATCACGTGAAGCAGCTTTTGTTTATGCTATTTCTAGCGCCGGAGTTGCTCATTCGATTACAGCAGCCTGCTCACGTGGCAATATATCATTATGTGGTTGCGACATTAGACATAAAACAATTGCAGAAAGAAAACATTTTTATAACGATACTGACACCATTTTATCTACAACTCCGCAGCCATGGAAATGGGGTGGATGTTCTGCAGATATTAATTTTGGTATAAAGTTTTCGCGTAAATTTTTGGACGCTCGAGAGATTGAAGGTGATACCCGCAGTCTAATGAACTTGCACAACAATAGAGTAGGAAGAAAAGTAAGTTTTTAAGCAATAAAAGTGTCGAAGTGACGTTGGTGGCAAAGATAACCTGTTCCATAAGAAGATGCATATTATTGTATTCAAAAATGATACATTAATATCGGCTTTTTACTTATTACGAACATTGGCTAATATACTTGTAATATTTTTATATGATATAACGACACAAGTCAAAAAGAGGTATTCGAAAAGAAATTAGGCGAATGGCATTTTTCTTCGTCGAGTTTAAAATCATAATTCTTGAGTGATTTGTTATTGCAGAGAATATCTGATATAATATTAATTTATTAATATCTTATTCATATTTTTAGATAGTTAAGAATCTTTTAAAAACAGATTGCAAGTGTCACGGGGTCAGTGGGTCGTGTGTAATGAAAACATGTTGGAAAAGCTTACCACCTTTTCGTGTGATCGGAGATGTTCTCATGGCGAAGTACAATAAAGCCAAAATAGTCCAAGCAGCCCAGAACAAACATGGACTGAATTTAGTTGTAATCAAGTATGTTCACTTTTGTGTAATGTTAGCAATCAATTTTGTCCCACATTGTGCATTAGTTTATAAATATTTTATTTCTTTTATCAGGAAACCCCTTTCATCCAGCAATTCACAGAATCTAAAGCGAATGGAACTTGTATATTTACAAACTTCCCCGAACTACTGCGAACGTAACGTGCAATTGGGCATTCTGGGAACAAGGGGACGCATTTGTAATCGTACTTTCCATGGACTCCAAAGCTGTGATTTACTATGTTGTGGACGCGGCTATAATACGCACCAAAGCATACGGACGTCACAGTGTCGCTGTCAATTCAAATGGTGCTGTCAGGTGCAATGTGAAGTATGTCAACAGAACTATGAAGAGTTGACTTGTAATTAAACTTCTCGATATTAAATATAATATGTTTATTACTTTGTAAGATACACAGTATAATACAGTAGCATTTATAACTGATTGTACATACAGCGCACGCTCGATAACGTGAACTAATTAAAACCAAGGCTGTTCACGTTATCAAAAGTGTTGACGTTTTCGAATAGCAAAAAAGTCTATAGTCAATACATATTAACATGTTTAAATTCATATTTTATTGTACATTAATTTGCTCGCTAAAGATATGGATTATACATTTGAGATCATTTTTTTATTTAAAAAAATCAGTCATTTTTTTCTGTGTCTTCTGTTTTTCTACTAGTTGAAATGCGGCTTTCTCCCTTAGGCGTTTCAGTACATTTATATCATATATCATTCATTCTTCATGACTAGCCCATAGCACCGCTTTGTTAAAAATCTTATAGAGCTTTCTTGCCTTGTTCACGTTTTAGAATGGTCAATGTAAAAAAAAGTTTGTTCACGTTTTGGGGTGTTCATGTTTTAGAGTGTTCACGTTATCGAGCGTGCGCTGTATATAGCAATAAGTGAATTGGTATAAGTAACTCGTAGTAGAAATCAATTTTTTAAATAAGTTGGTGTAGTAAGTAATTATAATTAGTGTTTTTATACCCTGCGCGATTGCATGGTGCATTAATTTCGAGTCGACGTTTGTGACCACGTGATCAAAATTGCCTAAATAGACGATTTAATTATGTGTGTTCCTAAGTTCATATACCTGTCATATGGTTCTGCCGGTTCTGAACGCAGAACCATTGTGACATCATTTTTGCTTGCTTGGGTACCGCTCGAAAGAAAAATATTTACATAAAAAAAATAGACGAAATATTATATAAAGACTTAAAAATATTACATCAAATGATATGTATATATTGTAAAATAAGGTAAGGAAAATTAGTTTCGCGTTCTTCACACGAAGTGAAATGATGTCGTGGCCACACCTTTCTTTTGCACTTATCGCATTCAACACTGTGTAAGTTGGTACTCTTTGTTTGGAGTCGTGGGAACGTCCGTGCTTATTTGACGCCTCATGACCATGTAAATAATTGCTGGTTCGCGCAAGAGCTCGAGATGTTGAAGGTTGGTTCTTAAGAATACCACGAACATCGTTTACAACCGCGAACGACTTTTTGCCTCTGCGAATACGTTCAAGCTGTTCAATGTGTGGGGTTATAAAAGAATTGCCCGATTCGATCAAGAATAATCGATGTTCTTCCTTGCGCAATTGTAAGGAATATTAGTCGTCCAGTTCTGTCGTTCTATAATTCAGATATGCATTCACCATGTGAACACCATGTGTACAGAGCAGGACCCATGATATTATTACACAGATAGTTCCAGTCGCTCTTTTTGTAGGCCATATTAACTACTTGACGTTCAATGAAAAATATGTTTTCTGTTCTACCGTTAACATTTGAAGTTTTACTTTTAATTTTGACGACTTTTTATAAAGAAAAATATAAATATTCGTTTAGCATTTTGAAATTTAAATTCAAATTAATTTGATTTGGATGTAAAATATATACAATCAGCTGCTTATTTCCCAATTGCGCAAACACAAAGAGTATATGAAAAGGTAAAGAGGTAAGGGTTTTGCACGTTACTTCGCTGGTGTACTTACTTACTTACTTATGTGGTCATTACAACCGAAAATTGATTGAAGCTGAATCTTGCATGCTTCATCAGCCAACTCTTTCTTTGGCTAGTAGGCGCCAATTTGAAATTTCAATCGCTGACAAGTTCTCCAATACCTGGTCTTTCCACCGGAGGTTAGGTCTGCCTCTTTTCGATGTGACCTAGCCAGAGCAGCCGCTGAATTTTAATGCACTTTACTATATCGGTATCAGCATACAACTCAACGCAAATAGGTCCAAAGATCTTGCGTAGAATTTCTGTCTCGAAAATTTCGAATATTCTCTCATCTGAGGTGGAAATTGTCCAAGAATCAGCGCTATACTTATGTAAGGAGAAGTATGATGACCGATTTTTAGAATGTAGATTTCGTTTCTCGACAGAGGGCTCAACTTCTCACTTGCTTACTTAGCCCAATGTAGCACATGTTAGTAAAAGCGATCCGTCGCAACATCTCCAGGCTCCAGGCATTACTTGTGGTAATGCTGGTTCTTCATTACTTCAAAAGCGTAGTTATCAACAGTGACGTGCTGTCCAAGACGCCGAGACTCTTTGTTGATAGTAGGCATTTCGTCCTGCCCTCGTTCACAGTGAGATCCATTCGACGCGACTCTCTTTCCAACTCTGAGAATGCTGCACTGCTTATGAGCTGGTGCATACCGGTGAGTTGCTCATCGCCATCAGCACCTTCAGCTTTGTTGTTTTTCAGCCTAGAAATGGTTTTTCTGACTTCGTCATTGTCGGGTGGTGACACAACTACACCACCATCCGCGATTGTGAAGCTCGGGGTAACCTCTGCACTGGCGGGATTGTTCGTGGCGTTGCCACGTGAAGAACTGCTAGTCCATAAGCTCAGGACAAACTGGACATCTGTAACCAGATTTATATTTTTGCACGACAGGGAGAGGCTCACTGTCGTGCCTGTTAAACTGCCACTCAGGCGCTTGTTCCTCTCGAAGAATTTTCGAGTCTCATTCATGTCTCTACTCATCTCTATCTCCTTACATTTGCGTCTTGCTTGTTTTCTCTTCTTGCGCCTGAAAAGACGTCTTCCACACTCCTCATTTTAACAGTTCCCGTAGCACCGGCACACAGGATCATCATCTGAGCGCCGGTAGAAACCCATTACTTCCTCAGCAGCAGTATTCATGGAGTGGGATATATGTGTCTACTATGCGCATGCATCATCAACAGGGGAAGTGCATAAGCAGATCCGATAATCGAGTGGTAAAAGCATTTACTGTCGCACCTTAGCTACAACAAGATAGTGATCGAGTCGATGTTGTCACCATGGACCGATTTCACGCCCAGCACACTGGAAGCATGCCTTTTGTCGATCATCTTGTGATCAATTTGGTTTTTAGTTCGTTGGTCTGGAGACAGCCACGTCGCTTTATGGATGTCGAGATGATGAAATCTGGTACTGCTACACAATGTTTCATGCTGCGGCGAAGTCGATTACCCCCATTCCGTTATCGGAAGTGTTCTGTTGGAGACTGATTTTTCCGATGGTTGGACAAAAAGTATCTTCTTCGCCCACCCTGGCAACTTTAACCCAAGCACGATTTTGATGCCTTGGCGGGGCAGCGGTCATAAACTTCTTCCTGGGGCTGAAAAAAGCTCTTTTTGGTCGCATCGTCATTTTTATCTCTCGGGACGTGGGCACATATTAGGGTGATGTTGAAAAAGTTTGCCTTGATGCGAATTGTTGCCAGTCGTTCGTTCACAAGATGTCGTAGTATCTTACGAACGACCCAACGAGCTCACTTACCCACCCACCCGACCGAGGAGCACATCAGTCTGAATGCACGGATCGGTGACCGATAACAGTAGCAATCCGGTCTGCTCTGTAGAAACGTCTTGGGGGCAGAGGACAATTTCATTAGCTGATTGAAGAAAATAATATATATTCAAAAAATAAAATTAATTAAGAGTATTCAATAAGTGGAGAGGATATATCAAAGATGTAATAGTAGGAATTATCGTAACATAAACAGCGAAACGGATCATGTTGTGCATAATTCGTTTTACAAGTAACGATCTTAATAGGTACATAGTAGCGTGGTACTCTTGACGGTATATTAAAACTTAATTCATTAAGAAAGTAAGGGCTATATATATATATCTCCAATTAAATGTTTAACTATTAATGTGACAGTTAGCATTACTCGAATTAATCGCCGACTTTTCGAAGGTTCCTCAAAGCAACCAGTAGGAATTGTTTTTGCAACTGATTTCAGATTATATTTATACAATTGATAGAGTGGATTCCAAATAGCAGATGCATATTACAGTATTGGTCGAACCAATGTGGTGAAAAGTCTTTGTAATATATGGATCATTAAATTCGTTAAACCATATTTTAATGAAGGCTAAAACCCCCTTAGCCTTATTTACACAGATATTAATATGAAAATTAAAGCGTAATTTTGTATCCGTGGTAACCCCTAAGTCAGTAAATATTAGGGCTTGCTCTAGGGTGTGATCTTGAATTTTATATGTGACAGAAAGTAGAGATTTTTCTTGAAAACACACATAAATTTACAATTTTTTATGCTAACACTCATGCAATTTATATTTCATCATTTGACCAAATTGTCGAGGTCATATTGAAGATGAACCTGCTCAACTACTGATCTGTGTGACGTGAAAAGCTTCACATCATCGGCATACATTAAAATTTCAGAAAGTCTTATCACTGTAGGCAAATCATTAATGAAGAGTAAAAAAAGTATAGGTCCAAGAAGTCTTGGAACCCTAGAAATGACACCAATATATTTCGAAAATGTATTATTAAATAACACTTTTTGTTTCCTTTTTTCTAAGTAAGATTTAATTCAACTTAGCAAAATTGGCGGGAAGGTAATTATGTCTAACTTTTTTTGTTTACTTTGTCAAATGTCAGTATAATGACATTAGTTTGACAATTTAAAGTGAAGTCGTTTATTACACGTGAAGAAAACTCTAAGAGTTTGGTTAGAGTAAACTTGCCTTTCCGAAACCCGTGTTGGGACAATGAGATAATTGAGCTTACGGATTGGATTATTTGTTATATTATTAACGCCTCAAACATTTTAGGAATAGCACTTAGTTTGGCAATGTCTTTGTAATTGTCAATAGAAGAACGACTTCCACTTTTGTGAATAGGTATAATATAAGAATCTTTCCACAATTGTGGCCAGACTGTGACAGATAAAATATGCATCAGTTTCGAATAATTGGTTTTATCAAATAAATATAGGAAATTCCTAGTTCGTTTATTTTAAATAGAATTGTATTGCGGTAATTATTGTGGAATTCATAGAATTCCGCTAAAACTAACAATGAATCTGCAGGAAGTATTCTAGAGTATAGAGATTCTAGTACACCGGCATGCTGAAAATAAATGTTTAATTCAGCTTGTGGCGGAATGTAGGAGCAATTTATATAAAAAAGATAGCGAGGAAAATAGCGAGGTAATAGTGTTACCAATAACATTTCAAGAAATGTATATGCTAGATTAAAATCCGCTAAAACTAACAATGAATCTGCAGGAAGTATTCTAGAGTATAGAGATTCTAGTACACCGGCATGCTGAAAATAAATGTTTAATTCAGCTTGTGGCGGAATGTAGGAGCAATTTATATAAAAAAGTTGCAACCAAATTGAACACGTACACATATAAATTCAAAATTTTCAGCGTTATTTAACTGAATTACTTCTGAACGCCGCCTTCAAGTTTGAGTAAAAGGTTCTTTATGTATACTTGGTAATCATTAGAGAATATCTCAGAATAATGAGCAGTTGGTTTAACCTAGGTATTCGAAAATGTTAGAATGTGGTAATTACAAGCATAACTTTTTAAATGAATATTTGTAAGTTTTGTATTTAGTTTTTTGAAGCAGAGATAGGACGTGAAATACGAGCAACATTTTCAACAATGGGGTTTGGCTTATACACAAACTCTTTCACTAATGCCTCTTTTGGCCAAAAAGAAACATTAGAAGGTTATCGAAGTTGTCAACTGGAACATCAATTTTTAAAGAATAAATATTTCTATTTTATGTAAAATTGAATATACAAATAGCAAATTCAGATATTTGTCATTTAGAATTGATGTAGTAGCTAATATCATCAGTGTTTTTTTTTTTTTGAAAACCTTGAAAAAAAGATTTCTTTGGGGGAACAACGATTAATTGTTTTTTGTTTGCGGGGGTTGTCATCAAAACGGTTAGCCCTTATTCGAGGCTTGTTTAGATTTTTCATTGGGTGAAAATTGTTATGTGGTGGGTCCTAAGCCAATGCACAACTTCTAACCGAGGAGGTTTTTGCCACTCACCTTAGCCGCCTACCTGCGGCAGGAAGACGTTGCCCGGTGGTCGCTACGAGGAGGACCACTATTAAAAAATGATGGCGCTACCACATAACAAGAAGAACTAGCTATATGCTGGGCACCATCATTACAGAATAAAGGTTTCATCACATAGAGCGCAGAACAAACTACATGACGTCCAGTGAGTTGACTTGCGATGAGTTCAACAAAAATGGCGTTAGCCGTTTAAGGCTAACGCCATTTAAGGCAGTTTAAGTTTAAGGCGGAAACAACACCAGACCACGCTGGTGTACATGCGTTTATATTGTACTTTAGAAGTATTTAGTGGTTTTTTTGAAAATGTTGGAAAATTAAGGGTTTGCGTAACAGTTCGTATCTCCGTCAAATATGAAGTTATTCAGTTATTCATATGACTTTTATATTTCTCGAAAGCCTAGATTCTATAGTTTTATTTGTGCACGACATATTCCAGACGTAGTTTTGGATAAATTAGTTAAAATTAACACTTACAGTGAAAGTAATGACACGATTTTAACATTCCATATAGAATTAATTTCTATCTCATAACAGAATCAAGTAACTTTTAACTTTCTTTGTAAAAAGTATTTTTGCTTGCTTTGTTTTAACAGAACCAAGTAACTTGAAGTTACAGGTTTTTTATGCAATTTCAAAACAAAATTTGCTGCAAATTGTGAGAGCATTAAATTCCTAAAAAATAAACATTGCCGAGATGGGCCTATAAGGGTTATTTATTTGTGAGCCCAGCCAAAGTCCGGCTATCAAGAACAAATTTTATCCAGAAATACTAATGGTCACGAAGCCGGCGTCAGGTCTATAAGGGTTACTTTTTTTTTGCGCCCGGCCAAGTGCCGGCTATCAAAAAATACTTTTATCCGAAAATACTGATGGTCGCGACTCCAAATTTGAAGACATACAGGTAATTCTATCGAAAGACATCCATATTGAAAAAATTTCATGATATATTAACTTCCAAAAATATTTAAAATCTATAAGCATTTTCTTAAAATATGTTTTAAATACCATTGAAAAGGTAATTGTATGAAAAATGTATTTAAATTTTTTTTAATGTCAAAATTTTGAAAATATTCAAAATGGGTTATAAATATTATATATTACTGAAAATATATTAAAATTACTTTTTTGTGTGTGCCCATATTGTAAGGAAAAATTGTGAATTTATTAAGTAATTTCTATTGCAAATTTGAACTTTGACCTTAAACCACGCCTTATATGGGCTTTAGCGACAAACAATTTTTGGTTTTTTATATTCACAAATATAGCCTGTATACGAAGAACTTTTTGGTATTGATATTACAAATACTAAAATCAAAAAACCATTTTCTCATTTTCTATGATGAGATTTCTTTCCTTATACAAAAATCAGAACACTTTTATGTATATAAATATTGTATATACTTATACTTACACTTATCAAAAATATATTATATACCCCCAGAATACTTACTTACTTACTTATATGGCCATAACAACCGAATATCGATTTAGGCCGAATATAGCATGCTTCGCCACCCATCTCTGTTCTTCGCTAGCTGGCGCCAGTTAGAAAATCCAAGCGCCGTCAGGTTCTCCAGTACTTGGTCTTTCCACCGTAGGTTAATTCTTTCTCCTCTGCGTCGTCCTACCTCACTACTCCAAGTATTTGCTATCGCTATGTTAAGGACCTTGCATCGCGTGTTCGTTAAAGCAGTTAGTGTATTTCCAATGCTTTATAATTCTAATCTGTTCCTATCTATTATTAAATTCATGAATGTACTCACCTCGTGTATTGGTGTCCCTACTATCCAGGCCTCGTTATGTGCATTTGCGTCGCAACCGAGTATCAGTGGTAGCTTCTTCTACTCACAATAATCCACCATTTTTTTTATATTGCTGCAGGTGGTACCTTTTGGTCCTTCGCTGAGAGATAGGTCGTTGCTACTCTTATTTCTTTTGCAAACCCGTTTATGCCTACCGGGATTTGCACTGCCACTAGATCCCTGGAGAGAAACTCTGAAAAACATGGAAAGTTCACCACTATACCCCACGCAATCACCACCGAATCAGCCTTGTCATGGTGAAGGTTGATTTGAGCATTCCTAGTGCTGTTCATCCTGTTGTAGCTGACTCAGATCGAGTGCATCCACTGTTAGAGCCTTATTAATCTCTGACAGGGAGGCTCTATCCGAGTCATCTTCTGGCCTCAAGTTCAGTATGGTCAGGTCGAGTGACTCAAGGATGTTTTCACTTTCATGACCTTCTTATCCCTCATTTCTCGCCCAAAGCAATCTCCTTCTTTTTATTAACCTGTAATTTAATTTACTATTGTTGGTTTTGATTTCAAACAAGGAATTGTCATCCACCCCTATCGTTAGCAGCTTCCTATTTTCAGGTCTTTGTTCAGCAGTTTTTTAGTTTCTACCCCTACTGTTCTTGGAAAGAATACCGTTAAAATGTGTGCTGCGGTTTAGGTTCCTTCTATCCTGCTAACGTCGGAACTTGTCCGCTGAGTCACTTAGCTACTTCTTGTATTTCAAAGTCTACCAGTATTAATCTTGGTTGAAAGTGGATACCGGTGAATCTTAACTTCGACTTCCATCCCTTATATATCTCCTCCACTAGCAGTTCCTCAATCTTCCCCTGTTCCTCAAGTGTGAGTATCTGCTCAAGGTAAAGCTTCGGGAATATAGCCAGTGTTATGTCTTTAGTGACGCCAGGCCTTCTGATTGTACCCGTATACATTGCAGGCTTAGTCCTATCGTCCACTCTTGTGTTTTTGGCATAGTGGATGGGCCAATTTTTTTGTCTTTGGCACCTTAACCATTGGCAAAAAACTGGGACAGTCTATTTTCACAAGCTACTCTTGAGGCGAATTTTTCACCATTCATTCGCCATAGACAGGAACAGGTAGTGATCACTTGGTGCCAGGTCCAGACTATAAGGTGGATGCATAAGAACCTCCCAACCAAGCTCCTGGAGCTTCTGGCGAGTCACTATCAATGTGTGTGTCCTGGTGTTGCCCTGCTGGAACAGAATTCGTCTCCTATTGGGCAAAGCTGGCCAATTCCACTAAACACATAGCAAAACCTTCCGGACCGTCAATCCTTTCTTGGCCACCGTTTGCGCCGGCTCACCGCGATTCCACCACGACCGTTTTTGCTTAACGTTGTCGTACGTGACCCATTTTTTATCATTCAGCAGCGATTCGCAGATGGAAATTCGATCCATGAGGTTTTTTTTTGAGTTAACTCGTGTGGCACCCATACATCGAGCTTATTTAAATCGTTAAATCGCCTTATTTAAATCGTTCCAAACGGTTTTTTGTGCAATGTTTAGCTCCTGGCAAAAGAAACAGTGCTTACATGACGGTCAGACTCGACGATTTCCATTATTTTATCGATATTTTCGACTATTGGCCTTGCATCTTTGACATCAAAATTACCAGAACGGAATCGACGAAACTAAAATTGCACGTGATTGGCTGTTATTATATCAGGAACACTATTCACATTTTCAGCCGTCTGACTTGCGTTTTCGCATTTATCGAAGAAAAACTGTAAATATGACGTATTTTCTCTTTACTGGTGTCCATCTTTCACGCGTGCTCAAACAATACTGAGTCAAGCAAACACAAAACTGCCTAAAAAATTTATTTAGTACGAAAAATTTATTTGGCGTAACCCGATCCCATTTACACTACGCGAGATACAGATTAGTAAAGCCATCTATTGGAAAAATAATGGATTACTTTTTACTACACCTGATATAATTGATATAGCCGATGTTGGTGCCTTGTCGGCTTTGTCTATGTTGATGTACATCGCGCTGGCGAAATATCAATTATAAATTAAATTATATTATTTTTGTAAGTTTGTAAGGTTTACGGGTGCTCGCTGTACTGGACCTGCTATGTTTTTTGCTCTGGGTTTATTTGTTCTTTGATGACTCAAGGATGTTACTGTTGTTATTGCTACGAATATATCTGAGTTGACATCTTTCGAAATTTCACTGTGTTAGTTGATTTTGGATCCACGTCGACATACTGCTGCTCTCTTATGCTTGTAGGGGAATTACCAGACTTTCAATTATAGATCACTATATATCACTTATATCAAAAGTAATAAAAATGCATTGTTGTTTGGTACAAAAAAATATATAAAATATATAGGGCTGAGCAAGCAATTGGGTCGAGCAATCTCTCGAAGATCGCAAATCACACTCTACAAGTCCCTCATTATTCCTGTCCTAACATATGACGCAAACCTCCGTTGGAAGGACCAAGTGTTGGGTAACAAGCCGGCGCTTGGAATATCCAATTGGCGCCAGCAAGCGAAGAACAGAGAAGACTGGCGCCGCATTATATGTTCGGCCTAAATCGATCATCGGTTGTTATGGCCACATAAGAGGAAAAAAAGAAGAAAAATATCTGTGTTTTCAAATTTATTGTAAATAATTCCTATAATAATGAAGAACGTGATTAACAATGAATGGAAATGAATCCAAAATCGGAAACAATATTGTTTAGCTTCAATAAGCTTCTTATGCTGCTAGTTTAAAAAATGCTTTGATTTTGTCTTATAACCCGACATGTAATATTTTAAATTTTATAATGGAAAACATTTTTACTAGAGGAAAGAATCAGGGAAACTTATTACTCGAAAACTTCGAGCATTCTCTCATCTGAGGTAGAAATTGTCCAAGCTTCGGTGCCATATGTAAGGACAGGCATGATGAGAGACTTGTAGAGTGTAGTTTTCGTTTTCCGAAAGAGGGCCCGATTTCTCAATTGCTTACTTAGCCCAGAGTAGCACCTGTTAGCAAGAGTGATCCTTCGCAATAACTCCAGGCTGACGTCATTACTGGAGTTAATACTGCTTCTAAGATAGATAAAGTCCTTCACTACTTCAAAAGCGTAGTTATCAATAGTGACGTGCTGTCCAAGACGCTGGGACTCTTTGTTTGTTGACACTAGGTACTTCGTCTTGCCTCGTTCACCGTGAGATCCATTCGGCGCGACTTTCTTTCCAACTCTGGGAATGCTGCACTGACAGCTTGTGTGTTCATGCCGATTATGTCAACATAATCGGCATACGCTAACAGCATGGCACTTTTGTTGAAGATGTTACCATTATGTCGTAGATCAGCAGCTGGTATTATTTCCTCTATGATAAGATTGATGAAGTTGCACCATAACGAATCACCTTGTCTGAAACCCCGTTCGGAATTAAACGGCGGGGAGAGGTTCTTTATAATTTTCACTGCACAACGGGAGTTTCACAGCGTCAGGAATACCGAACTCAGACATTGTTGTGTAGAGGTAATCCCTTATCGGACTGTCGAAAGCGGCTTTATAATAAAAAATTATAGATGGAGTGTGTCGATCTGTTTTTCTTGGGTCTTCTTCAGGATTGACGCAATGTGAAAATCTGGTCGATGGTGGGTTTACCAGGTCTGAAACCACACTAATAAGGTCCAATCAGGTTGTTAAGGGTAGACTTCAGCCTTTTACACAATACGGTCGATAAAACCTTGTATGAGATACTACGAAGACTTATTCCACGGTAGTTGGCGCAAATTGTGCGGTCTCCTTTCTCATAAGCGGGCCAGAAAACACTGAGCCTCCAATCATCGGACATTCTTTCATCTGACCATATTCTACTTATGAGCTGGTGCGTCCAGATGAGCAGCTCATCGCCTCCGGTCTTGAGCAACTACGCAGTCAGACCATCAGCAACTGCAGCTTTCTTGGCCTCTATGGCCTCATCACGACAGGAAGAGGCTCCGGAGTTTAAACCGCCACTCAGGCGTCTGATCTTCTCAACGAATTTTCGAGTCTCATTCTTGTCTTATTCCTGTTTCTACTCATCTCTATCTCTTTACACTCGCATCTTTCTTGTTCTCTCTTCTTGCGTCTCTCCGTACTCCTCTTCTCTGTGCTACTCCTTATCAGCTCGAGTAGCACCTGCTTTCTCTATGGTAGCGTCGTGATACTCGTGATCATACAACTCATTTCTCAGAGGCCGGTACAAACGGATTAGTCCTTAGCAGGAGGGGTATGGAGTGGGATATGTGTGCCTATTGTACGCATTTACAATAGGCACACACATGTCCACGCTGAATATCCACGAAAATATTTAACTGGACTTCTTGGGCAGAGAGCAGTAACGGCGAATAGCATCGAGGTATGGAGGATTCTTTAAAATTTTCAAATTATTTCCACCTATACTCCATTGGCTGTAAAGTTCATAAAGCAACGGCTCGTTCTTTGTAATCTGACGTTTCCAAATTACTTGCATTAGCAGCTTTTAAAGGTTATGTAGTTTGCTAGAATTCCAAATGGATCATAAATAGTAATTATTAACTCCAACGTCTCTCTTTTCGGCAGAGGGCGATTATTGTTTGGCACGTATTTGAGTACTTTATTAAATTTAAAATTAAAATCAAATGTTTATTGGTATTCCAGAACATTCCTAACACTTTATTGGGAATATTTTAACGCAAGAAGTTAAGCAAATAATATTCCTCATCTGCGTCTTTGTTGTTCGATGTTTGTTGTTTACACGAATTTGATAGGAAACGTCGTAGTTTAATTTCGGCAGCGGTACAGATATGAACGGCTTCTCTAGCAACCTGTCCTGCTTCGGTTATCGTCTCAAAACTGCAAACCAACTCGTCAACGTACATAATAACGGCGTCGTCATTATGCATTGTAGAGTAAAACTGTGAGGCATTCACATTTTTCACGTTTTTAGCGGAGCATGGCGAACATATCACACTGAATATCACTGCTGACATTCTGAAAACACGAATAAGGCTTTATTGCCCATCTTTACCTCTGCACAAGAAGCGTTGCGCGTCTTCATCAGCTGATATAATCTTGACTTGAGAAAACATTTCTTCAATGTCGTCACGGCTACGACACCTTTACGGAATTTGTGAAGAATGCAACACCTAATGTGGCAAATAACCAAGTCGTCGGTTTGTTACATTCGACTTCTTCGGGGGTTAATAGCTGCGGATAACTATTATTAGTATACTTGCCAATTTCAGTTTTGTAGTTTTCGGCGTAAACTTAATCTCTGGCCATCTTACTCTCTACTTTGCTTTTTCGTAATTGGCATATTTTTTTTACGCCATAGCAGGCCAACCTCGTAGTGTTGACCAATTTTCTTGGTCGCATTTTCTAAAATATCTATGGCAGGAATGTCATCGTGAGATGTAATGATTTCGTTGCTTCGAAACCCAAAATGTTTGATCCAAAATATTCTTCAACTATTCGCATATCAAAATATAATCTACAATCACTAAATATAAACATTGTTAGTATGCTTACGTCAGTGAAGAACTACGAATTGTGTGGGAAAGTGCTTTGTCATATTTTTCATATCCTACTTAGTTAGCTCAATGTTTTCGCATTCCACAATTATAAGAAGTATTGATATGAGCAATGTTGGTATATGTATCGATAAATATGTATTTCACAATTTCGGGAAATATGTCGGGAGGCAAAATATGTACAGGTGCATATTTCATACTTTGGCTCGCAACACTGATAATACAGTATTATTTTAAATAATTTCCTCGACACGTATCTTTGACGGCAGTTAAACACGTGTCCGGAATCTTGATTCTCAGATGTTGGCTCCCTTGAAGACATGTTGACTTCGTCTTGGTGCAGTTCTTGGTTATGTATACGAGTGCGCCCGTTTATTTCACATATTTTTCGTCGGTGATATTTTGTAAGATTATGTCCTATTCGCAGGCAAGCGAAGCAAAGACGATTCCGTTTCACCAATGCCTGTTTGTCGTTGGCCGATAAGGTTTTGAATTAGATGCAATTAATTATTTTGTTACACACTTTTGTGTTTGAACTTTGTGTTCCGGCATATCTGTTTTTTCATTATGCAACAACCTTTGTTGCATGAATCGGGAATTGTTTCGGTTATTTTTAACATGGCGTTGTGACGCCGGCGGCAGAAAAAGGAAAAAGACAAATGTGTTTTCTGGATGATTTTCGCATATTGTTGAGGACCTTTTTATTTTCTCCAATTCAGAACAAATCAGAATTTCACGATGACGAAAATTGAATTTTAATTCTTTAATTACCTTTGGAACGCCATTTGGGTATATCAACATAGAAGTAATTGCCCGACGAGCATCTCAATGCAACGCTTTATGGAGACGTAACAGATTTTGTATATTTATATAATGAAATTCCGTTGTCGTGCTATAATAATAAGTGATAAATTATGGATAGTCCTCGAGACTACCACTGAATGGCGGCAATGGGTAGAGTCTAATACTAACCCAATCCAGAAGAAAACACCGTTGCGGTCAGCAAATTAACTTATTGGAAATATATTAATATAATTTATAAAAAAAAAACGACCCAAATACATATCTTTATTTACTATACAGTCCACATCACACCCAAACATTGGTCTATCGAGATGTTGAATGAACCACCCAAAGGTAAGAGAATCGTTCACTATAACCCAAATAACAAAAACCCATAATATCACATTGATCAACTTATAAACATAACATAAACAGCAAAACGCCATATCATATAACATATGTATGTTACATCCAGATTAAACTTCATTTAAAATGAAAATTAAAAAAAGTACGTCAAATATATCGACAAATAAATAGTATAATAAAAATAATTCGCGGTCCTCACAATATGAATTAATATTTTAATTTATTAGTGACCAGCACAATACACTTAAATATAAATAAAATTTAAATAAAAGAGTTTAAAAAACAAAAAAAAAAACGCTTTAATGGGAGTTAGAAGTAAAAAGTAGAAAAATAATGTTAAATAAAGAGTTTTCCATTACGGACATAACAATTTTATCTGTTAATATAACACAGAAATATTTGAGATATTGAGTTCAAATTTATTGTGGATATATTGCAAGCATTACATTTTATGAATGAAATTCGATTTCTCTCATATGACCACCACGAGTCCGTTTACAGTGGTCGATTCTTTGGACCCAATTTTTCACCACTCTAGCACACATTTCGACCGGAACGTTGGCAATTTCGCGTTGGATGTTGTCTTTGAGCTTGTCTAAAGTTGCTGGATTGTTGGCATAGACCAGTGATTTGATAAAGCCCCATAAAAAGAAATCCAATCGTGTTATATCGAATGAACGAGGCGGCCATTCGACCGAACCATTTCTCGAGATAACACGTTCACCGAATTTGCCTTGCCATAAATCGATTGTGACGTGTGCTGTGTGGCTAGTGGCACCGTCTTGTTGAAACCACATATCGCTGATGTCAAGTTCATCCAGTTCTGGCCACAAATAATCTTCCAACAAAGCACGATAGCGCTCTCCATTGACGGTAATATGACGGTCGTTTTCATCCACGAAAAAATACGGTCCAATCACATCTCCGGCATGAAAACCGCACCAAACAGTAACTTTTTGCGGGTGCAACGGTGTCTCAAGAAGCTCTTGTGGGTTTGTTGCTGACCAATAACGCATATTTTGCTTATTGACAAAGCCATTGAGCAGGAAATGAGCTTCATCGCTGAAGATGATTTTTCGCTCTTAAAGTTGCATATAAAGATACGAAATTGTTATGTCCCTAATGAAAAACCCTTTATAAGTGTAAAATAACTAAAAAGCTTGGTGTTCTTTGTACTATATTCTGTTATGAGCTTCCTGGCTGGGCCTTGGGTTGCGCACTATTAGTTGGTAGTATTCGTGGTAAAAAGTCTTGGCCACTGGGTAGTGTGTCCCTGTGCACACTACCCAGTTCATTAGTCCAGCTGCTAAAACAATCAAACAAAAATGCAGCCCTAACACTACCTGCAAATCATCAACAAGAAATTTATTTACTTCCACCCTAAAGAGGAAATTATATACATAAAACACAACAAACCTATATCGTTTGAGTCTGACCGTCATGTAAGCACTGTTTCTTTTGCCCAGGAGCTAAACATTGCACAAAAACCATTTGGAACAATTTAAATAAGGCTGGATAAGAGCTCGATGTATTGGTGCCACACGAGTTAACACAAAAAAACCTCATGGACCCAATTTCCATCTGCGAATCGCTGCTGAATCCCAAAAAAATCGATCCATTTCTGAAGCGGATGGTTACTGGTGATGAAAAGTGGGTCACTTACGACAACGTCAAGCGCACCGATCGTGGTCGAATCGCGGTGAGCCGGCGCTAACGGTGGCCAAACCAGGATTGACGGTCAGGAAGGTTTTGCTATGTGTTTAGTGGAATTGGCAGGGAATCATCTACTATGAGCTGCTCCCCTAATGCCAAACTCCTAATTCGGACCTGTACTGTTAACAATTGGACCGTCTGAAGAAAGCAATCGCCCAGAATAGGCCAGCTTTGGCCAATAGGAGAGGAATTGTGTGCCAGCAGGGCAACACCAGGCCACACACATTGATAGTGACTCGCCAGAAGCTCCAGAAGCTTAGTTAGGAGGTTCTTATGCATCCATCTTATAGTCTGGACCTGGCACCAAGGGATCACTACCTGTTCCTGTCTATGGCGATTTTTTTTTTCTAACAAGCTTTTTTTATTGGATCTTTCTAAATTACTTAGAAACTAACAATAAGTAATCAAATCTTACAAACTAACTAAAATTATGTGATATTCCCAACGTTCCATCACAATTTGTTGAGTCGCGAGGTATAGCAATTTCACAGCATATTCATTTTAATCGACGATGCCCCGTGCTCAGCAACAATTGCCTAGCAAGGGGATTCGGATGATTGTGTAATTTTTGAATGTAGCTTCTGCAGGACATTGCAACTTCCTCAGAAATTGTGGGTACATTTAAATCTCGATGGATGTTAACGTTCCTCATATACCAAGGCGCGTTTACAATAATTCGCAGACACTTGGATTGTATTCGCTGCAATTTTTCGATATTTGAGGGAGATGCGGTGCCCCAAAAATGAATACCATAAGTCCAAATTGGCTTCAGGATTGCTTTATATAATAGCACTTTGTATTCAAGATTCTCCGGTCCGCGGAATTTACGGGGGTTCCGCGGGGGCCCAGCTGAAGGCCACTGGACGGGTCACAGGTTGCGGATAGTGAACGGCCTTTAGCTATAGAGGTCAGCTGCGAATATGTAAACTTACAAATAAGCAGTCCCGGACAATCAGCGGGTGATGGAGCACAGGCGTGGAAAACCGAACAGAGGGCACTGCAGAGTCTAAAATAAAAATCCACAATGCCATGCACCACACTGACGAGGCGAGTTGATGTCGCCTCAAAATAAGCATCATGCCCTCCCCCAAACAGCGACCGACTCCAACTGGACGGCTGTATAGAAGGAAAACTACCAAACCCTTCAGAAGGCAACGGGAAACCACTGAAGTAATATCCCACGAAAATCATATGCAAATACAACCACAACAACGGCCTCAGTCTCCGGCAAATCGAGGGTGCTAAGAATCCCCGGAGGTAAAACAAACAAACATCTTAATATTGGCACGTGGAACGTGCGCAGTCTTCATCAGGCTGGAAAATTAGCCAACACAATCTTAGAAATGAATAGGTTAAATATAGATATTCTTGGAATAAGCGAAACTTGGTGGCCGGACTCCGGTGAATTCAAAATGGAAAATGTAAAAATGTTTTATTCAGGAAATCAAAATACTATCCACAGAAATGGAGTTGGCGTCATTGTGAAAGAGCACGTAGCTAAATGCGTGATAGAATTCATTCCTAAATCAGACAGAACACTCCTACTGAAGATTAATGAGAAACCGCTTATCATTAATATAATTCAAGCATACGCGCCCACGGCAGACAAAAGTGAAGAAGAAATAGAGAATTTTTATGCTGAGATTGACGAATTTATGAAACTTATCAAACCACATGAAATTAATATTATCCAAGGCGACTTCAACGCAAAAATTGGTAAAGGCGCTACCGATGGCATAGTTGGAAACTTTGGTCTTGGAGAAAGAAATGAAAGAGGCGACAGACTATTACAATTTTGCCAAGAACATAACATGAAAATAACAAATACGTGGTTTCATTTACCAGCACGAAGACTATACACATGGAAATCACCATAGGATAGCCACCAAAATATTGTTCGCAATCAAATTGATTATATCCTTATTAATAAAAGATTTGGATTATCTGTCAGTAAAGTTTCGACATATCCAGGGGCAGATGTCACATCAGACCATAACCTGTTATTAGCAAAAGTTGCTGTAAAATTATCTGTGATAAAAACGAAACCAAAGAAACAAAAACTAGATCTAAGAAAGTTAAAAGAAGATGAAAACACAAAAAATATACTGATCACCAACATCAATGACAACCTATTCAACGTTAGATCAAATACCAACAATACAGATGCAGAAAAGTTATGGAACAATCTTAAAACAACACCCAATACACTTGCGCTGGACAACCTAGGCAAAAAAGGAAAGGAAACAAAAAACAAGTGGATAACAGCTGAAATAATTACCTTAATGCAAGAACGACGTACCTACAAAAACAGAAATGAAACAAAATACAAAGAACTTAACTACGAGATCAGACGGAAAATAAAAATAAAAAAATAAATATGTGTAAATTAAAGTTAATAAATGACGAGAATATAGAAATCCTTAAAATAATCTTCAATTTTCACGTATTTATGTGTTTCATAGACTACGAAAAAGCATTTGACAGGGTACAACACGGCAAACTTATTGAAATTCTACAAAACATGGACATTGATACAAAAGAGATACAATGTATAAAGAACCTATATTGGCAACAAACTGCAGAAGTACAAATAAACAACGAAACTACAGACGCAATACCTATTCTAAGAGGAGTCAGACAAGGATGTATTCTCTCGCCATTGCTATTCAACATATACTCTGAAAAAATCTTCCAAGAAGCAATACAGAACTTAGAAATTGGCAATAAGGTAACCGGAATAAACATTAATAACATCAGATACGCCGACGACACCACCCTCTTAGCAGACAGCCTAAACGGACTACAAGAGCTACTTGACACGGTTGCGCATCACAGTGAAAACTATGGTTTAAAAATAAATGTTAGTAAAACAAAGTACATGATTGTTAGCAGAAGAAAGACATACTTGAACACAACTCTAACAACTAATAGCATGACCATAGAAAGAGTCCAAAATTTCAAATACTTAGGCTGTTGGATAAATGAAAACTGGGATCCTTCTAAAGAAATAAAAGCACGAATTGAAACAGCTCGAACAGCATTCCTGAAGTTCTGAATAGTCATGACTTCAATACTAAATTAAAAATTCGATTTGTCAAATGTTACGTGCTGTATGTTCTACTGTATGCTATGGAGATATGGACAATTAAAACAGCTGATATAAATAAACTAGAAGCATTCGAAATGTGGATATATAGAAGGCTCCTTAGAATACGCTGGACAGATAGGATAACAAACGGTGAAGTACTACGAAGAATTCAGCATGATCGAGAACTATTAACTACCATTAAAAGAAGAAAAATCGCATATCTTGGTCATATTATGAGAAATAACAAATATAATGTACTTCAACTAATACTGCAAGGAAAAATAGAAGGGAGGCGAGGTATCGGCAGAAAACAACTATCCTGGCTAAGAAATATAAGACTCTGGACTGGAATTACTAATGTTGGAACGCTACTAGAGACAGCGAGAAATAGAGAAACCTTCCATGACATAGTCACAAATATAAACTAAAATAAATGTAAATTAAATGTATATGAAATGTAAAATGTATTTAATGTAATGTGTATGATCGCCTAAATTCGGAATCGAATTGGCAAATAAAGAAGAAGATTCAAGATTCAACTTTGATCTTTTGTGCTACTAAGCAATGAGGAGACATTTGCAGGCAGTAATAGTTTGAGTTTGTAAATAAGGCCATCGTGCCATACTTTATCGAAAGCTTGAGTGATATCAAGAAAGACAGCTGAGCAATACTTTTTTTCTTCAAAAGTGTTCCTTATCAGAGTTACAATGCGGTGGACTTGTTCTATTGTTTTCTAAATCCAAACTGATGTTGAGGAATCAGTTGGTTGAGAATAATAAATGGAGTTATATTCATGACAAGTAGCTTTTCGAAGTCTTTAGAGAGTATAGGCAGGAGGCTGATAGGTCTGTACGATGCAACTTTTGTAGGGTCTTTTCCTGGTTTTGCTATCATAATAATTTTTGAAGTTTTCCAGCATTTGGGATAGTGTTTAATACGAAGGATAGCATTGAAAATGTGCATCAGATGAATTACTGAAGCCGGAGGTAGCTCTTTTATCATTTTACCGGTAATTTTATCTGGACCAGGTATTTTTTTGGGTTTAAATCTTTATAAATTGCTTTGAATAAGTCCTTTTTTTTAAATTTTGAAATTGAGGACTGTGAAGAGGGTGAATTGGGTGTAAACACACTTTTTAGGTGGTTTGCAAAAGCCAAACCCTTCTCACAGTTGCTTCTAGCCCAATTACCATCACTCAAACGGATGGGGGAATCAGTAAGAATTGGCCGATTTGAGTTTTTTGCTGATTTCCACAAAGAGTAGTGTATTCACCAGGTGTTAATTTGGCTATGTGCTCTTCCAACTCTTTGTTGTTTTTATTTTTTAGGACTTGCTTTAATTTTCGAGTGCAGTGCTGCAGCTGTGTTTTCAGATTCGGTGATCTGAATTGTTGCCTTAGGAGTCTTTTTTTCTGTCATACTAGCCATTCGATGTCGGCTGGTGTGTATGGGCTATAGTTTGATTGCTTGCATACCCTTGTGCAGGTGACTGAGCTGAGAGCTAATGAGAGCAGCTGGTTGAATTTTTCGAGTGCTGAGTCTACATCGTGTCCATTTCTTAATACAGTACTCAGTACTCAGGCGAATGAATGGAAAATTCGCCTCAAGAGAAGCTTGTGAAAATAGACTGTCCCAGTTTTTTGTCAATAGGGGCGAGGGTTTCTGTAAGAGTGGCATTATGAAATTACCTTCAAAATGGCAACACGCTATCGAACAAAACGGTGCATATTAGACCTTAATCGGATCATTCTATCTATGCTAAATAAAACCTTCAATTTAATGCAAAAATAATGGATTTCTTTTTACTATGCCCTATATATATGCAGGTATCACGATGATGTATTTAAAGGTGCTGTACGTAGGATTCTATCTCTTTCTAATTTGACAATTCTCGCTCCCCTAGCAAATCAGTAATGCTTCTTCGTAAACTTACTTTTTCATTTTCAAAGAAAATTTATAAAAATTAGTTTATAACTTACTTTCATGTAAAAACAATGGGGGTGCATTACTGGCGTTTTTTTCATCATTGCTTTTAATCCTTTTCGTTTAGAATTTATATTTAATTTAGATTATTTCAATTTAAAACTCAATTAGCCGGTTCACATTGTGTACCGTTGTATAGTTTGATGGTTTTATTTTGCAGCCCATGTTTGTTGGGTGTACTATTCCAAAATTTAATTAACAAAGAGGGTAATTTTGACGATTTCGCTTTGAAATAAGTGTATAGAAGAAAATGAAAAGACAGCTTTTTGAAATCTATCAAAGTGAAAAATTCAAAAATTGTTTACATATTAATCCCCTGGTTGTGCATAAGGGTCAAACATATCAAATGCATTTATTTATTTTTTCTTTTCAATTGTTATTAATTTTGTTCCAATTATATCAACTTGTAAATATTTGCTTATTTGTTACAATAGTTAAAAATAGTAAACAATTTCTTAAAACCCATTGTTTTAAAAAATAAAAGAATAAAAATTCATAATCTTGAACTCTACTAGAAGGTTACTAATTATGACGCTGACTGAACAGATTTTGAAAGTTTGTGTTTTGACGAAAAGAACATAAGAAAATTAGGATTAAGTAATTATTTGTCTAAAAAACCAAATTATACATGGGTTGATGAGGTTTCTCGGGGTGCTTTGCAGAAACCATCATCACAATTCCTTTCGGATATAAAAATCTTAGAATCAGTTTTTTCTCATTTTAATGGTATACATATTTCAAATTGCCAAAGTTATTTAAGTAGCTTACTAAATTCTTGTGAAAATTACGATATAAGAATGGATGTGAAAAATTTATTTTTAAATGCCGGATGCACTTTCGCATTAAACACATAAATAAATCATTAAAAGAATGAAACCACATATCATTTGATTTTTTCTTTTCAAATAATATATATTCCCATTTTAATCATAACGATACACAACCTCAGTTTTGTTAATTTTATTCCTCAATAAAATTTTTAATACCGGTTTATTTAAATACGAAAAATAATTCGTAATTTAGAGGGGATTCCAAATTATTTAAAAAAGGTAAATGAAGTTCTTTTTTCTTTATAAATAAATTATCTTTAACACCAAGGATCACGGTTATCCATATTTCATTTGACCCTAAAAAAAGTATGTTCTTCCTAGGTTTTCATAAAAGGCCTTATATTGTTCTCCATTTTCCCGTACTACCAAAGCGCAACATTGAGCGTGGGGATTGTCAAAATGTGCCTGTCACTACGTACAGCACCTTTAATTATTCCATCATGGGTAGGTATGCTGTTGTATTTAAATAGATATAGGTATTTCATTTAGATATTCTATGAAGTAGGTATAAAATTTTTAAAGATAAATATATAATTGTATTTAATTAGGTGGGAGTAATTATTTTTAAATGTTATATATTGAGAAGAAAAACAAAAAGGAAGTCATACAGATTACACTTTTATAAATAATGCGTGCTGGGTAAATATAGTAAATAGAAGTATATAGTGTCAGCTGATTGGCGCTGACCAATATATCTCACAGAGTTGAATACACTCTAGTACATAAGGCATTTGTTATAAAGCCGAAGCAAAAAAAAAACAACGTTAATTTAAGAGAGAATTATTAGTCGCCATAAAAAGTACTCACTCTTTCCGTCGATAACGCAGTGGAATGCTCCGTAGTGAAGGCCTTCAACACGAATGACGCTAATAATAATGATTTAATAATTAGCTTTAATTTCAAGATATACTTAGCATGCAATTAGAGTGGAATCGCGTTCGCGTTGTTGTTTCCGTAAATAGACATTATAAGTTCTGGCGCTTGAAAAAAAAACCTATTATACTTTTGACAGGCAAAGAATGTAGGAAGGCATTTCTTTTTTTTTAATTTTGTCCTATTTTTCACCAGCAAATTAGCAAATATGACTTTCTACCCCTTTTCTCTGCATAATATGATCTGCTCTTGGCCTTTAGATATCACATCAATATGTTTTTTGGTGCTGACACTAAAGCTTGATCTAAGAAGATTATTATCGCCATTGCGAATACTGATGAAATGCCTTTTTTTTTGCTCGAAATTCCATGATACCATACCGATGGTTTATAAGAAGCCTATTTCTTTGATGCACACTAAGCCATAGTAGTAGTTTTGTACCACATATGTCACCATCAATTGATATTTTTCACTTAGTATAATGTTCCAAGACTCAGCACTTAGTATACTTGTGGAGTATATCTTTTGAGTGCTCAAAATGTTAAATTACTCCACAAGTAAAACGAAATTGAATTCTGAACTTCAACGTGCCAAATAAAATTCAAAACAAGACAGAAAAACAATTAGGCTATTATAAGAAGAAAATTTTTGTTATTTTCTTTTTTTCTTTTTATTATATTGGTTTTAAAAGAAAGTTACTAATTTTATTGGCCATGTACGCTAGTACAATTCTTATACCAAGTCTATTTTTAAAGAGAGGTATTATATGTTTTTCAATCAATTAGTTTTTAAACTATTATTTATTAGCGTTTCATTTAGAGCACAGAGTATAAATAGGGCTAGTTTGTTGACAAATAAATCAATTCGATTCCACAAATGATAAAGGCAGTATCACACAATAGCGAGCTAAATTAAAGAGTAAATGTAAATTGATTAAATAAATGGTTGTTGTATATAGCTAGTACAGTGGGTGCCGTAGCTCAGTGGCTAGTGCTTTCGTCTTTTAATCTGTAGGTCGTCGGTTCAATCCTCGGCTGAAGCATAAGAAAATTTAATATCGAAAACATTTTACGGCAAGTAATTGTCAATTTTTTTGGCAGTAACAATTTGCCAATATCACAAGATATCTGCCGTTCGGAGCCGGCTAATATAAGTAGTTCCTTCTAGTGCTGTCTAAATTTAACACACACAACAGTATTGGTAGAGAAACTCGCTGATAATACAATGGATCTTTCTTGCCTAAGTGTGTCCTCTCAGAGAGAGGGCAGCCACAATAACCTAAACCTAGATAGTACAAAATAAGTGTTACAGTTGTTATTGACAGAATCCAGTGATCGAACAGGGTTGATTCGCGTAGTGTCAGAAGTATGATTCTGTTAAGATGGTGAAAATTGGCCAACTAAAAGTGGACCAGCTTAAAAAGCTAACACAACTAACACATCTACAGCTGTGAAGAAAGGAATTGTGATTGATCATTGCCACGATGTTACTGTCGCAGTTGGTTGTGAAAAAGGCTCGTCGATGAAAAGTGGAAGATAAGGAGCTGTTAGAGCGGAAAGATGGAAAGAGCTCAGATGGAAGAATGATGATGTACGGAATGGCAGGTGTGCTTACCTAACAACGAAAAGAAAAGGTCTTACAACTATTAGAGAATTACAATTCAATCTTTTCATCAACAACGAATTCCATTTGCCAAAGGAGATGAAGCCATTAAGCTTATTAGCGATATGCAGAAGGTATTGTTGGACCATCAGCGAGTCTATGAAGCACACCAGTTATGGTAGTAAAGAAGAAGGTTGGAAGCACTCGATTCTGTGTGGATTACGGAAAGCCTAATAATATAACATAAGAGACACGGCCTCTGGTTCAAAGTTGTTTTCATCTCTTGATCTGCAAAGTGGCTACTGGCAAGTGGAGCTTGGTGAGGAGGACAAAGAGAAAATAGTTTTCAGTGTTGGCGATGGTCTATGGCAATTTTAACTGATACCATATGGTATATACAATGGGACGGATACTTTCAAACCCTTGATGGAACGTGTACTAAGAGAATTACACTGGAAAACGTGCTTGGTGTACATCGATGACATTATCATGATGAGATAATGATTTTAACGACCACCTGGAAAAGCTGAATTATTTGAGCGTATACAATCACCAGGGCTTAAATTGAATCCTAAAAAATGTTAACTTTTCAAGCGAGAAGTTAAACATCTTGTTTATAAAATAATCACGAAAGGAGTACATACCAATGAGGAGAACGGCAGTACAGGAATGGCATATTCCGGCAAATCTTCACGAGTTAGGAAGCTCCAGAGGTTTGAAGAATACTACGGATAATTTGTTCATGAATTTGCAAACATCGTCAGAAGTCTGCACGACTCGACAAGAAAGGACAAACCATTTGTGTGGGGCGAGGAACAACATAATGCGTTCGAACAGTGGAGGGCATTTGGGCATCACCAAAACCGTCGAGAAAATAAAGAATCGATTTTATTGGGTTGGATGCCATGACCGTGACGATGATTGGATTCTGAAGTGTAGGCAATGTGCAATGGCCAACCGTCCCACTAAGAAAAGTCGAGATAACTGCACCAATACACCGTACATGATCCATTTGAGCGAATTGCAATGGACATAGCTGGACCATTTCCAACAAGCAACGCAGCGAACAATTATGTTCTGGTGGTTATAGATTACTTCAGTAAATCGCCTGAAGTATACCCCGTTCCAAATCAAGAAGCTAGTACAGTTGCGGATGAATTCGTCAACCACTGGATTACTCGAAAAGCGGGAACATTTGGATAAAGTACATCAGTTCATCAGAGAGCGGTCGCAGATAATAAGCTATAAGATGAATGCCAGGTATGACTTGAAAGTAAATTCAAAAGGATTCTATGAGGGAGAGCTTGTAATGCCTCATAATCCACAACGAGAGAAAGGCCGGTCTCTTAAACTACAGACTCATTGGGAAGGACTATATAAGGTAATATCAAAGATTAATGAAGTAGTGTATCGCATTCAACGTGCATGGAAAAAAAGGGCAAAATTTAAAGTAGTGCACGTGAAGCGGCTTGCGCGGGAAGTACAGAAACTTGGGACGAACAAGGTTAAGAGGAGTTCAGTGTCACGAGTATCGATGATTGTTCATCACTAATAGGCGATAACCAGGACAAGCCAAAGAGAAAAAAAAGATAAGAAACTCGATTACGATAACGGAAGATTCTGCATTGTTGCCACGGAGTGTAAATAGAGCTAGTTTGTAGACAAATAAATCAATTCGATTCCGAAAGTGATAGAAGCAACATCTCGCTGTAGCAAGTTAAATTAAAGAGTGGTTGTAGATAGTTGATTAAATAAATTGTTGTTGTATATAGTTAGTGCAAAAGAAGTGTTGCAGTTATTATTTACAGAATAATACAGAATAATGATCGAACAGGGTTGATTCGAATAGAATTAAAAGTTTACAAAACAAACGTAACAATTGGTGTCAGAAGTGGAATGCTGATAAGATTGTGAAAATTGACCAACTAAAAGTGGACCAGCTTAAAAAATTGTTGGTGGAGATAAATCTATCGTCATCAGCTGTAAAGGCGGAACTGCTGGTGAGGTTAAGAAAGAGAGCAAGAAAGATTCGAGTAGTCAACTCATGGATTTCATGAATGCCATGATACAACAGCAGCAACAACAACTACTAGAAAATGCCTCTCATATTGACTCCAAGTTTGAAGAACATTCGGTTCGTCAAGAAGGCGTTATTAGTGAATTGCGTATGGAAATTCAGGAAGGTTCGGCTCGCCAAGAACACGTCATCGAAAATCTACAGGGTGATTCGGATTTGATTTAAAAACAAAACACATAAAATTTAGAGAAATGTATGAAATCTTTATTTGAGTCGATAGAATGATCTATATCATTCAATGTTTAAAGATGATTTCATGTAAATGTTGACCGCGGCTGCGTCTCAAATGCTTCATACGCTGGGTCCAATTTTGGCATACTCTCTCCAACATATCGGCCGGTATCTCACAAATAAATCGATAATTCACGGTCATCAATAACACTGTTGGATACAGCTGCGATATGTTCATCTATCTGGACTCTACATATGTGTGTTGGTTCAATAATCAATTCAATACTCTGCAATCGTTGTTCGTTTGTAAGTCGATTTATGGTTAAACTATAGACCAAGCTAAACATGTTACACGAAAAAAGCTGAGCTACCATTCGTAGAAACTCACAATAAGTATTCAAGTCTTACAAACTAACTTAAAATTATGTGATATTGCCGTTGTTCCATCACAATTTGTTGAGTCGCGAGGCTTAGCAGTTACACAGCGTATTCAATGTGCCATTTATTTTTAGTCGCCGATGGTCTATGATCAGCAGCAATTGCCTAGCAAGGGGATTTGAATGGTTGTGTAATTTTTGAATGTAGTTTTTGCAGGACTTTGCAACTTCCTCAGAAATTGTGGGTACATTCAAATCTCGATGGATGTTAACGTTCCTCATATACCAAGGCGCGTTTACAATAATTCGCAGGCACTTGGATTGTATTCGCTGCAATTTTTCGATATTTGAGGGTATTTGAGGGAGATGCAGTGCATCATAACTGAATACCATAAATCCAGATTGGCTTCAGTATTACTTTATATAATAGCACTTTGTATTCGAGATTCAACTTTGAGCTTGATCTGAGTTTTCTTTGCCTCTATGTGATTGTTCCAGGTCAGCCTTCTGTCAAGGTGAATACCCAAGTACTTTGTTGAGGAACATTGTGGAACTGATTTGCCATTTATTTATGTGGGTTACATGTATCTGGCCTTAGCGTGAAGGTTACATGTACGCTCTTTGATTCATTGACTTTTATACGCCATTTTGCTAGCCAGATTTCGAGAGAATCGATATGAGTCTGCAGGAGTTTAGTAGCTTCTATGGGGTTAGAGCGAGAGCACAATATTGCCGTATCATCAGCAAAGGTCGACATAAATGTATAGTTATTGTTGGGCATATCTGAAGTGTATAAGAGATACAGTAAGGGGCCCAAAACGCTTCCTTGAGGAACGCCAGCGTGAATATCCAATGGATTTGTTGTATAATCCTTGTTATGTACGAGAAATTGTCTTTTCGTGAGGTAGCTACTAAGCAATGAGGAGACATTTGCAGGCAGTAATAGCTTGAGTTTGTAAATAAGGCCATCGTGCCATACTTTATCTAAAGCTTGAGTGATATCAAGAAAGACAGCTGAGCAATACTTTTTTTCTTCAAAAGTGTTCCTTATCAAAGTTACAATACGGTGGACTTGTTCTATTGTGCCGTGCTGTTTTCTAAATCATAACTAATGTTGGGGAATCAGTTGGTTGAGATTAATAAATGGAGTTATATTCATGACAAGTAGCTTTTCGAATACTTTAGAGAGTAGAGGCAGGAGACTGATAGGTCTGTACGATGCAACTTTTGTAGGGTATTTTCCTGGTTTTGCTATCATAATAATTTTTGAAGTTTTCCAGCATTTTGGATAGTGTTTAATACGAAGGATAGCATTGAAAATGTGCATGAGATGAATTACTGAAGCCGGAGGTAGCTCCTTTATCATTTTACCGGTAATTTTATCTAGACCAGGTGATTTTTTTGGGTTTAAATCTTTATAAATTTCTTTGAATATGTCCTTTTTTTAATTTTGAGCGTTATTGAGCAAGGTTGAGAAATTAATTTTGGTAATGAGAACTGTGTAGAGGGTGGATTGGGTGTAAACACACTTTTTAAGTGGTTTGCAAAAGCCAAACCCTTCTCCCAATTACCGTCACTCAAACGGATGGAAGAATCAGTGAGAATTGGCCGATTTGAGTTTTTTGCTGATTTCCACAAAGAGTAGTCTGACGCTTCACCAGGTGTTAATTTGGCTATGTGCTCTTCCAACTCTTTGTTGTTTTTATTTTTTAGGACTTGCTTTAACTTTCGAGTGCAGTGCTGCAGCTGTGTTTTCAGATTCGGTGATCTGAATTGTTGCCATTACCTTCGGAGTCTTCTTTTCTGTCTTACTAGCCATTCGATGTCGGATGGTGTGTATGGGCTATAGTTTGATTTCTTGCATACACTTGTGCAGGTGGCTGAGCTGATAGCTAATGAGAGCAACTGGTTGAATTTTTCGAGTGCTGAATATACATCGTGTCCATTTCTTAATACAGTACTTAGAGAAAGATGGGAATTTACATATTTCTTGAATTTCAACCAGCCTATTTTCTTTCTAACCCAATTGCCTTGGGGGCTTGGTGATTTTATAAATCTTACCGTGGGTGAGCGGTCAGATGAGAGATCTAATTACATTCTGTGGAGATATTATCCATCTACAAACCTTTGGCGACTCCAAGGTCTATGAGATCGGGTATCTTCCTCTTGTCCGTCGGTCAATATGTCGGTTGACCATTTGAGATAACATTGTAGCGGTGGTTAGTAATGATTGAGCATAGTCTTCTGCCTTTTGGAGTTATTAAGGGAAATGGAATTGAATTAGCTCCAAACGGTGCTAGCTTAAGCCGTTGGCGTGCCAGTGGCATATCTTGAGACAACTCATGGTCTGGATAGCAATGTTTGGAGTAACATTGATTGATTTTTCATCATTTCTTGCATCATTGTTTGCATTGAGTTCATGAATTGGTTCATATTCTGAATTAATGTTTGAAGCAAATGTTCAAGGGTATTTGGCTGTTGGGTGGGCAGTGAGTGTTTCTGCTCATTATTTACATTGCTTTGTTGGTGTGGGTTTTGTTTTAACACGCTAGCGTATTAATTGGTTTGATTCTTGTTTGGGATTGCAGAGAAGAATTGTGTTGCATCAAGATTTTGTCTCTTACTTGAGTTGGCTATCTGAGTTTGGTCAACTGGTTTTAGAGGTTTTTTGCTAGAAGAGAAATTTAGCTTTAGGGTTGTTTATACGGGGCAGCCTCTATAATTTGCGGTGTGATTACCTCCACAATTGCTGGACTTCTTCATGCTAGCATCGCCTTTAGACTTTGGGCATATGTTTGATTTATGAAGATCTCCACAAATTACACAAGCAGCTGGCAGGGTACAATATATCTTAGTATGTCCATACTCTTGGCGGTTGCTGTACTGACGATGTCCAATTCTCTTATGGGGTTCTTCGATTGTGATTTTATTTTATATTTGGGGTGTACTTCACCTTTTTTTAGGTTTTTGTTTCAGGTTGGATTTCAATGCAATGCAACCTTTGAGGTATATTGTTCTTGTTGATAATACTGAATACCGTTTTGGCTTGAAACCCTTCTTCCTGAAGAGCGAGTTTGATTTCATTAATATCAACGTTGGGTTCGACTCCTTTGAGTACAACAATTAAGCTCTTAGTACTTTTTAGCTGATATGTGTAGTAATTGTTTTTTCCATCATCAAATTATGCATTTACTTTGCGATAATGAGTTTCGCTATAAATTTTCACTTTCGTTTCTTCAATTTGGCCTTTACGAATAGGGACAACGTGAAAATTTTTTGGTCCTATGAGGCTTGTTATTCTAGAAATCAGTTTATCTGCGTTATGTTCTCTTAGGAAAATGGGTGGAGGTTTGAAATTTTTCTTGGGGATAATATTTTCGTCAATTTTATCACTTGAAAGCCGTACGTATCTATTTTCCGAACTACTAGGAGTAGTGTTCTGCTTCTGAATTTTTTTCGAATTCATTTGTTTTGAATTTTGGGGACAACCTTTTCGCTTTACAACAGCAATGTAGCGATCAATTCCAGTTTGAACAGCAACTGGTTCTGTAATAGTCATCGCACTAGTTGCTTTTACTACTGGGTCAAGCTTTTCAGTAGACAGGCGGTTATGTTTGTTTTGATGTTGTTGCTGTTGGTGTTACAGCAGGAGAAGCGCTTTGTAGACTCCACGGTATAGAGAGAGATAGTACATCTAGAGAGAACAAATTATTTTTTTATCTGTATTTGATGTGATTGGACATGAGTTTGTTGTTGCCAAATTTGATGTAGTGTTAGAGTAAGGAATATTTGCAGGCAAGAGATTTGCACTGTTACTTGTGCAGTGTGCAGTGTGTATCAACTGATTTTTTTGATAATGCACTTGTACAATTTATTTAACTTTTTAAACCGAAATCTATTATTTATTTAACTCTATTAAAGGAGAGATCCAAAACACGTCCACTCTTATTGTGTCACAGAGTTCTTTTTAGAAGCTTTTTCATGGCAAGTTGTTACTGTCGAAAGAATTGCCAATTGCTTGTCGACAAATGGGTACCGTTCGAAAGAAAAATCTTATCGATATTAAATTTGTTATACATCAGCCGGGATTGAACCACGACCTACAGATCAGAAGGCGAACACACTAACCACTGAGCTACGGCACCCACTTTATACATATTTGTATATATATATATATATATACATATATATATATATATATATACATATATATATATATATATATATATATACATATATATAAATACATATATATATATATATACATATATATATATATATATATATATATATATATATATATCCATATATATATATATACATATATATATATATATATATATATATATATATATTTATATATATATATATATATATATATGTCTTTATATATATATTTATATATATATATATATATATGTATATATATATATATATATATATATATATATATATATATATATATTTATATATATATATATACCTACTTACTTACTTATGTGGACATGACAACCGAAAGTAGATTTAGGCCGAAAATAACATGCTTCGCCAGCCATTGCTGTTCTTTGCTAGTTGGCGCCAATTAGAAATTCCAAACGCCGGCAGGTTCTCCAGTACTTGGGCTTTCCACCGGAGGTTAGGTCTTCCTCTTTTCCGTCGTCCTTCATCGGGTTCCGAATATAACACCTTCTTAGCTGGAGCGTGTTCTTCCATTCGCTCGACATGACCTAGCCAGCGCAACCGCTGGATTTTGATGCGCTTTACTATGCCAATATCGGCATACATCTCGTACAGTTCATGGTTGTACCTTATTCGGTACTCGCCACCAACGCAAATAGGTCCAAAGTTCTTGTGTAGAACTTTTCTCTCGAAAACTCCAAGCATTCGTTCATCCGAGGTGGAAATTGCCCAGGCTTCAGCGCCATATGTTAGGACAGGCATGATGAGAGACTTGTAGAGTGTAGTTTTCGTCCTTCTAGGGAGGGCTCGACTTCTCAATTGCTTACTTTGCCCAAAGTAGCACCTGTTTACAGGAGTGATCCTTCGCATTATCTCCAGGCTGACGTCATTACTGCTGTTAATGCTGGTCCCAAGATAGACAAAGTCCCTTACTACTTCAAAAGCATAATTGTCAACAGTGACGTGCTGTCCGAGACGCCGTGTGAACACTATGCAATGGACATATGTCCCACTAAGAAAAGTCGAGGGAAAGTGTGAGAGCTCCATTTGAGCGAATTGCACCATTTCCAACAAGCAACGCAGGGAACAAGTATGGTCTGGGGGTTATAGACTATTTCAGTATATTGTCTGAGGTGTACCCTATTTCAAATCAAGAAGCTAGTACAGTTGACGAAATATTGCTCACCCGATGGATTACTCGTTTTGATGTATCGACCAAGGTCGTAATTTCGAATCAGTTGTATTACAGGAGATGTGCCGTAGGTTGAGTATACACGAAACTCGTACAATACTAAACTCGTACAGCTCCTGCAGATTCATCAGCAGCAAAATGACGCATAAAAGTCAATGAATGCTTTTTTTTTAATGGAATCCTACACCATGGCTCCAAGGTAACGAAAGCAAATGATTTTCGTTTGTTTTCGGATTGTACGAATTGTAAAAGTCTATATTCATACATATAGAACCGTAATATATTTATACCTGAATTATATATGTAGCTACACTGCAAACATGAGTTGAAGGAAGGTGATTATTCAGATCAGAACAGAGATGGCTTCGCCAGCCATCTCTGTTCTTCGCTAGCTGGCGCCAGTTAGATTTTCCAAGCGCCGTCAGGTTCTCCAGTACTTGGTCTTTCCACCTGAGGTTTGGTCTTCCTCTTCTGCGCCGTCCTCCAGCGGGTTCCGAATATAACACCTTCTCAGCTAAAGCGTGTTCTTCTATTCGCTTGACATGACCTAGCCAGAGCAACCGCTGGATTTTGATGCGCTTTACTATGTCAATATCGGCATACAGCTCGTACAGCTCATGATTGTACCTTATTCGGTACTCGCCACCAACGCAAATAGGTTCAAAGATCTTGCGTAGGACTTTTCTCTCGAAAACTCCAAGCATGCGCTTATCCGAGGTGGAAATTGTCCAGGCTTCAACACCATATGTTAGGAGAGGTATGATGAGAGATTTGTAGAGTGTAGTTTTCATTCTTCGAGAGAGGGCTCGACTTCTCAATTGCTTACTCAGTCCAAAGTAACTCCTGTTAGCAAGAGTTATCCTAAGCATGATCTTCAGGCTGACGTCATTACAGTTGTTGATGCTGGTTCCAAGATAGACAAAGTCCCTTACTACTTCAAAAGCGTTGTTGTCAGCAATGCCGTGATGTCCAAGACGCCGGGACTCTTTGTTTGTTGACACTAGATACTTCGTCTTGCCCTCGTTCACCGTAAGACCCATCCCACGCGACTCTGTTTCCAACTCTGACAATGCCGCACTGACTGCTCGCGTGTTCATGCCGATTATGTCAATATCGTCGGCATACGCTAACAGCATGACACTTTTGTTGAAGATAGTACCATTATGTCGTAGATCAGCAGCTCGCATTATTTTCTCCATAATACGATTGAAGAAGTCGCACGATAACGAATTACCTTGTCTGAAACCCCGTTCGGTACTAAACGGTGCGGAGAGGTCTTTCCCAATTTTCACTGCACAACAGGAGTTATGCAGTGTCATTCTACAAAGTCGAATGAGCTTTGCAGGAATACCGAACTCAGACATTGTTGCGTAGAGGTAATCCCTTACCGGACTGTCGGAAGCGGCTTTATAATCAACAAATAGGTGGTGTGTGTCGATCTGTTTTTCTTGGGTCTTCTCCAGGATTTGGAGCAGTGTGAAAATCTGGTCGATGGTGGATTTACCAGGTCTGAAGCCACACTGATACGGTCCAATCAGGTTGCTGAGCATAGGCTTCAACCTATCACACAGTACGCTCGATAGAACCTTGTATGCGATGCTCAGGAGACTTATTCCACGGTAGTTGGCGCAAATTGTGGGGTCTCCTTTTTTATGAACAGGACAGAGAACACTGAGCCTCCAATCATCAGGCATGCTTTCATCCGACTATATTCTGCTTATGAGCTGGTGCATGCAGGTGAGCAGCTCATCGCCTCCGGTCTTAAACAACTCGGCAGAGGGGCCATCAGCACCTGCAGCTTTGTTGCTCTTCAGCCTTAAAATGGCCGTTTCAACCTCGTCATAGTCGGGTGGTGGAACATCAACACCATCATCTGTAATTGGGGTTATCGGGCAATTTCCTCCACTGGCGGAGTTCCTGGATTTTGTACTAGCGCTTGTAGCAGGGTTACATTGGTATTTTTTATCCTCAAACCCAACTGTTGTGCGATTATACTTAAATTTAAATTATTTTAACAATTGACGGTGTCGCCATCAATTGGTATTATAAACTTAATCCAATGTACTTAATTTTTCTTTATGCTTTTCTCCAAATTTCCAACCTTTTGATGGGGAAATTAATGTTAGTTTTGTACTTTTCTACAAGTCATTGTAGGATACGAGTTATTTTGCCTACAAAAATGGAGAACACCCAAGCTATTCCTTGTCTAGACTTCGAGTGACATAGTCACAAGATGTGCAGCAAATAACGTGATTAAAGTTTTGCTTATCAGGCAAAAAGCAAGCAGTAGAAAAAAAAATCAAGAACTATCAGCTAAGGATAATACACAACGTTAAAAATAGAGAGTCAATTGCAATAACGGGTAAATTCTTCATAGTAGTTGGTTTTCTTTTACGATATAATTTGATATGCTTTCCTTTCTAAATGTATTTAATCTAGAATTGGCACCAAGGAATTTTCAACAATTACCAATACATTTGGGCAAATAATTTAAAGGTGGAACATTTATACAGCGTAGTGATATAACTTGGTTCGAGCAAATACAAATTTTAGCACGTATCAAATCACCTACTATTGTTAAACAACAACTATTTATTTTTCAACTAAGAAGGATCAATAGTAAAAATTCGTATACCACTTCTGCAACACTTCGGCGAATTCAATTTCATGGTCAAGATCAAGAAACGTACTAAGCTATAGTGGATATTCTCTTTCACATTTAAAACGACAGGCGTAGAGAAACGGTATACGAGTATCATGTGTGCATGATAAATATTGAGTTTTATTATAGACAACCTAAATAGTGAGAAGAATTCAGTATATGCGTTAAGAATAAGTCAGTGTTAGTAGGAATTAAACGTGAATTTCCTTTAAGAAAAGAAACTGAAATACAAGTAAATAAAATAGTTATAAGTAACGAGGTTTTAAGGAAAATAAGTGAAAAGGGCCTAAAGACTTAATAAAAACAATATTAGCTTAAACACATACAAATTTCGAGGAATATCATCCGTGCAAAGAAAATTAGTGAAATCGAAGCCTTAAGCAAAGTTTCAATCGACAACTTTATTTTGTAACAACATGTTGCTGACAATGTAATATATATATATATATATATATATATATATATATATATATATATATATATATATATATATATATATATATATATATATATACATATATATATATATATACATATATATATATATACATATTGTCTACGTCAGATTGAATTTGCGCCTACTTGGGTACTTTCCCCCCTAAAATGAGGGAATGGGTTGAGTGGTGATCTGGCACCACCAGTGCTGCTAACTCTTCCCATTCCTATCATATCCCAGTACTGTTTTATTTTCCTTTCTCTCTCTCTCTCTCTCTCCGTATATTTCTTTTTCCCGTTTCTCCACCCTCTCGCTCTCAACCCACATGTTTAATTTTTCCTATTCTCCACTCTCTCCATCCCACTCTCCATGTGTTTTCTCCTCTTCTTGTTTTGGGTGGTTTTTTTTTGTTTTGATTATTGTGGCTAATCAACTACCTAAGAAAAGGAGTGTGCGATTCCCGAAGCTACAAAAATTTGAAAATTATTAAAAATAAACAAAAACCCAAGTTCTCAGGCAGCGTGCAAAATATCTTACTCCCGATTATTATAAATACATTTTAAGTTTAATTTAAATAAAGTGTAATATTAAAAGTGAAATAGAAGTGTGTGTTTTATATTGCAACATCAACCCCAGCAACATCACAATCATCACACCTCTATCCGCCAGTACTACCTCATAGGCAAGTGAACCAGACGCAGCAAGCCCACCGGCTTTAGTTCCCGCTCTCCGCTGAATACATATATATACATATATATATATATACATATACATATATATATACATATATATATATATATATATATATATATATATATATATACATATATATATATATATATATATATATACATATATATATATATATATATATATATACATATATATATATATATATATATATATATATATATATATATATATATATATACTGGCACCCGCTGGGATTCGGCTCAAGTGAGTACCGAAAATGTGGGGGTTGTGCGTTTGGGACCCGCCACATAAAATCCCCACCAGTGAAGTAAACAGCTATGCCTCGGATAAAGACTACCGCTTTTGTTGATGACCTCCGCAAACAAAAAAAGGACCACGATTTACGGATATGCACCTGGAATGTCTGGTCCCTCTATAGGGAGGGTGCCTCTATCCACCTGGTTGATGTACTCGAAAAATACAGAGCTGATATCACCGCTCTCCAGGAAATGCGATGGACGGGACTGGGATGATCCAAAAGAGCGTCAGTTGCCATGTTGAAAGGTACGATTTAGGATGTGCATTTTTGGTCAGCAAGAGACTACGACATCTTGTCTCACATTTCACTCCTGTGAACGAGCGACTGGCCATAGTCCGCATCAAGGAAAAATTCTTCAACATCAGCCTTATATGTACCCACACTCCGACGGATGAGAAGGACAATGTGACCAAGGAGAACTTCTTTCATCGCCTCGAAGAAGTTTATGACCGCTGCCCCCGCCACGATATCAAAAACGTGCTTGGAGACTTTAATGCCAGGTTGGGCACCTTTGGTCCAACTGTCGGAAAATTCAGCCTCCACCAGAACACCTCCGATAACGAAATGAGGCTGATCGACTTCACCGCAGCACGAAACATGGTAATTGGTGGTACCAGATTCCAGCATCTCGACATCCACAAAGCGACATGGCTGTCTCCAGATCAACGTACAAGAAATCAAATTGATCAGGTGGTGACTGACGGAAGGCATGCGTCCAGTTTGATGGACGTGAAATCGATCCGTGGTGCCAACATCGACTCGGATCACTACCTTGTTGCAGCTAAGGTGCGCACACGCTTATGTGTCGCAAATAACAAGAGAAGTCCCACACAGAGAAAGTTCGACGTCAGTAAGCTGCGATCACCAGAGACAGCAGATGCATTTTCCACTCGACTATCGGATCTGCTTATGCAGAACACTCCCCCACTTGATGATACATGCGCATGGTGGACACACATATCCCACTCCATGACTACTGCTGCCGAGGAGGTAATCGGTTACTACCGGCCTCTGAGGAATGATGCGACGGTACCGCAGAGAAATACGCCGCTTACAGAAAAACACTGCGTGCAGGGGCAACGCGAGCTGTTAAGGAGCGGTACAGAGAGAAAAGGAGTGCATAGAGAAGTCTCTCAGACCCAAGAATAGGGAGCTGGAAAGACGCGAGTGTGAGGAGGTAAACATGAGTAGCGACAAGAATGAGATTGGAAAATTCTTCGAGAGGTCAAGCGCCGTAGTGGAGGTTTGAATCCCGGACCCTCTTCTTGCTGTGATGGAAATGGGAATCTGGTTACAGATATCCAGAGTGTACTGAGCCTATGAAGGGAACATTTCTCCAAGTAACTGAATGGCGATGCTACGGACAATTCCGCCAGTGGAGGAGATTGCCCGATAACCCCAATTACAGATGATGGTGTTGATGTTCCACCACCCGACTATGACGAGGTTGAAACGGCCATTTTAAGGCTGAAGAGCATCAAAGCTGCAGGTGCTGATGGCCCCTCTGCCGAGTTGTTTAAGACCGGAGGCGATGAGCTGCTCACCTGCATGCACCAGCTCATAAGCAGAATATGGTCGGATGAAAGCATGCCTGATGATTGGAGACTCAGTGTTCTCTGTCCTGTTCATAAAAGAGGAGACCCCACAATTTGCGCCAACTACCGTGGAATAAGTCTCCTGAGCATCGCATACAAGGTTCTATCGAGCGTACTGTGTGATAGGTTGAAGCCTATGCTCAGCAACCTGATTGGACCGTATCAGTGTGGCTTCAGACCTGGTAAATCCACCATCGACCAGATTTTCACACTGCTCCAAATCCTGGAGAAGACCCAAGAAAAACAGATCGACACACACCACCTATTTGTTGATTATAAAGCCGCTTTCGACAGTCCGGTAAGGGATTACCTCTACGCAACAATGTCTGAGTTCGGTATTCCTGCAAAACTCATTCGACTTTGCAGAATGACACTGCATAACTCCTGTTGTGGAGTGAAAATTGGGAAAGACCTCTCCGCACCGTTTAGTACCGAACGGGGTTTCAGACAAGGTAATTCGTTATCGTGCGACTTCTTCAATCTTATTATGGAGAAAATAATACGAGCTGCTGATCTACGACATAATGGTACTATCTTCAACGAAAGTGTCATGCTGTTAGCGTATGCCGACGATATTGACATAATCGGCATGAACACGCGAGCAGTCAGTGCGGCAATGTCAGAGTTGGAAAGAGAGTCGCGTGGGATGGGTCTTACGGTGAACGAGGGCAAGACGAAGTATCTAGTGTCAACAAACAAAGAGTCCCGGCGTCTTGGACAGCACGTCACTGTTGACAACTACGCTTTTGAAGTAGTAAGGGACTTTGTCTATCTTGGAACCAGCATCAACAACTGTAATGACGTCAGCCTGAAGATCATGCGTAGGATATCTCTTGCTAACAGGAGTTACTTTGGACTGAGTAAGCAATTGAGAAGTCGAGCCCTCTCTCGAAGAACGAAAACTACACTCTACAAGTCTCTCATCATGCCTGTCCCAACATATGGCGCTGAAGCCTGGACAATTTCCATCTCGGATGAGCGAATGCTTGGAGTTTTCGAGAGAAAAGTCCTACGCAAGATCTTTGGACCTATTTGCGTTGGTGGCGAGTACCGAATAAGGTACAACCATGAACTGTACGAGCTGTATGCCGATATTGACATAGTAAAGCGCATCAAAATCCAGCGGTTGCGCTGGCTAGGTCATGTCGAGCGAATGGAAGAACACGCTCCAGCTAAGAAGGTGTTATATTCGGAACATGCTGGAGGACGACGCAGAAGAAGAAGACCAAACCTCCGGTGGAAAGACCAAGTACTGGAGAACCTGACGGCGCTTGGAAAATCTAACTGGCGCCAGCTAGCGAAGAACAGAGATGGCTGGCGAAGCATGTTATTTTCGGCCTAAATCGATATTCGGTTGTTATGGCCACATAAGTAAGTAAGTAAGTAAGTAGTACGGAGGCGATTGATATTGGGCATGATCGGTCAATAGCCACGCCCACACCAACCATTCATAGCGATTAACCTCGGAATTTTCAAAATTTTTAACTTGCTATAACTCACTTAATATACCGTTTGAGACAACAATATTTAGCACATAGCGTTATATTATAATGCTACATAACCTTGTCAGAAATGGGCGAGCCACGTCTACTTTTTATAGTAGCTCCCATACAAAGTGTTTGTACTTCTTTTAAATTCAAACAGCTGTAACTTCTACAATCTTCTGTCTAGAATAACCGCTGCCACTCCCACTTCTTAATGGGGCTACCAAACAAAGTTGCAAAAATTTTTAAAAAATTTTAGCCGCTATAACTTGCGAACTATTCAGCGTATGACAACCAAATTTAAGGTGTGGATAAATATTGTAAAGATAATTCTTATAAATTAGAATGAAGCAAGCCAAGACCACTACTAAGTCTTGGAATTATCTTAAAACCCCTTAAAACACCCATAACTTACAAAATACTTCGTCAAATTTAACCATATTTTAGGTGATTAGTATTATAAGCAAAAATTGTTCCTAAAAAAAAACTCGTGTCACGCCTACTTCTTAATGTAGCTCCCATACAAAATAGTGGAAATAAAAGAAAAAGATGCATATTCAAGCAAACTTTATATATATATATATATATATATATATATATATATATATATATATATATATATATATATATATATATATATATATATATATATATATATATATATATATATATATATATATATATATATATATATATATATATATATATATATACTATATATATATATATATATATATATACTGCTGTCTCTGGTGATCGCAGCTTACTGACGTCGAGCTTTCTCTGTGTGGGACTTCTCTTGTTATGTGCGACACATAAGCGACACATAAGCGTCGCGACACATAAGCGTGTGCGTCCTGTGACATCTACTACAGTTGCCATGCTGAAAGGCACGAATTAGGATGTGGATTTTTGGTCAGCAAGAGACTACGACATCTTGTCTCACAGTTCACGCCTGTGAACGAACGGCTGGCCACAATCCGCATCAAGGCAAAATTTTTCAACATCAGCCTTATATGTGCCCACGCTCCGACGGATGAGAAGGACAATGTGACCAAGGAGAGCTTCTTTCAGCGCCTCGAAGAAGCTTATGACCGCTGCCCCCGTCACGATATCAAAATCGTGCTTGGCGACTTTAATGCCAGGGTGGGCAAGGAAGGTACCTTTGGTCCAACTGTCGGAAAATTCAGCCTCCACCAGAACACCTCCGATAACGGAATGAGGCTGATCGACTTCGCCGCAGCACGAAACATGGTAATTGGTGGTACCAGATTCCAGCATCTCGACATCCACAAAGCGACATGGCTGTCTCCAGATCAACGTACAAGAAACCAAATTGATCATGTGGTGATTGACGGAAGGCATGCTTCCAGTGTGATGGACGTGAAATCGATCCGTGGTGCCAACATCGACTCGGATCACTACCTTGTTGCAGCTAAGGTGCGCACACGCTTATGTGTCGCAAATAACAAGAGAAGTCCCACACAGAGAAAGCTCGACGTCAGTAAGCTGCAATCACCAGAGACAGCAGATGCATTTTCCTCTCGACTATCGGATCTGCTTATGCAGAACACTCCCCCACTTGATGATACATGCGCACGGTGGACACATATATCCCACTCCATGACTACTGCTGCCGAGGAGGTAATCGGTTACTACCGGCCTCTGAGGAATGAGTGGTATGATCAGGAGTGTCGCGACGCTACCGCAGAGAAAGACGCCGCCTACAGAAGAACCCTGCGTGCAGGCGCAACGCGAGCTGTTAAGGAGCGGTACAGAGAGAAAAGGAGTGCAGAGAGACGTCTTTTCAGGCGCAAGAGGAGGGAGTTGGAAAGACGTGAGTGTGAGGAGATAGAGATGTGTACCGACAAGAATGAGACTCGAAAATTCTTCGAAAAGATCAAGCGCCTAAGTGGAGGTTTAAATCCCGGAGCCTCTTCTTGTCGTGATGGAAATGGGAATCTGGTTACGGATGTCCAGAGTGTACTGAGCCTATGGAGGGAACACTTCTCCACGTTACTGAATGGCGATGCTACGAACAATTCCGCCAGTGGAGGAGATTGCCCGATAACTCCAATTACAGATGATGGTGTTGATGTTCCACCACCCGACTATGACGAGGTTAAAACGGCCATTTTAAGGCTGAAGAACAACAAAGCTGCAGGTGCTGATGGCCTGCCTGCCGAGTTGTTTAAGACCGGAGGCGATGAGCTGCTCACCCGCATGCTCCAGCTCATAAGCAGAATATGGTCGGATGAAAGCATGCCTGATGATTGGAGGCTCAGTGTTCTCTGTCCTGTACATAAAAAAGGTGACCCCACAATTTGCGCCAACTACCGTGGAATAAGTCTCCTGAGCATCGCATACAAGGTTCTATCGAGCGTACTGTGTGAAAGGTTGAAGCCTATGGTCAGCAACCTGATTGGACTTTATCAGTGTGGCTTCAGACCTGGTAAATCCACCATCGACCAGATTTTCACACTCCGCCAAATCCTGGAGAAGACCCAAGAAAAACAGATCGACACACACCACCTATTTGTTGATTATAAAGCCGCTTTCGACAGTCCGGTAAGGGATTACCTCTACGCAACAATGTCTGAGTTCGGTATTCCTGCAAAGCTCATTCGACTTTGTAGAATGACACTGCATAACTCCCGTTGTGCAGTGAAAATTGGGAAGGACCTCTCCGCACCGTTTAATACCGAACGGGGTTTCAGACAAGGTGATTCGTTATCGTGCGACTTCTTCAATCTTATTATGGAGAAAATAATACGAGCTGCTGATCTACGACATAATGGCACTATCTTCAACAAAAGTGTCATGTTGTTAGCGTATGCCGACGATATTGACATAATCGGCATGAACACGCGAGCAGTCAGTGCAGCATTCTCAGAGTTGGAAAGAGAGTCGCGTCGGATGGGTCTCACGGTGAACGAGGGCAAGACGAAGTATCTAGTGTCAACAAACAAAGAGTCCCGGCGTCTTGGACACCACGTCACTGTTGACAACTACGCTTTTGAAGTAGTAAGGGACTTTGTCTATCTTGGAACCAGCATTAACAGCAGTAATGACGTCAGCTTGGAGATCATGCGTAATATAACTCTTGCTAACAGGTGTTACTTTGGGCTGAGTAAGCAATTGAGAAGTCGAGCCCTCTCTCGAAGAACGAAAACTACACTCTACAAGTCTCTCATCATGCCTGTCCTAACATATGGCGCTGAAGCCTGGACAATTTCCACCTCGGATGAGCGAATACTTGGAGTTTTCGAGACAAAAGTCCTACGCAAGATCTTTGGACCTATTTGCGTTGGTGGCGAGTACCGAATAAGGTACAACCATGAGCTGTACGAGCTGTATGCCGATATTGACATAGTAAAGCGCATCAAAATCCAGCGGCTGCGCTGGCTAGGTCATGTCGAGCGAATGGAAGAACACGCTCCAGCTAAGAAGGTGTTATATTCGGAACCCGCTGGAGGACGACGCAAAAGAGGAAGACCAAACCTCCGGTGGAAAGACCAAGTACTGGAGAACCTGACGGCGCTTGGAATTTCTAACTGGCGCCAGCTAGCGAAGAACAGAGATGGCTGGCGAAGCATGTTATTTTCGGCCTAAATCGATATTCGGTTGTTATGGCCACATAAGTAAGTAAGTAAGTAAGTAAGCGTGTGCGCACCTTAGCTGCAACAAGGTAGTGATCAGAGTCGATGTTGGCACCACGGATCGATTTCACGTCCATCACACTGGAAGCATGCCTTCCGTCAATCACCACATGATCAATTTGGTTTCTTGTACGATGATCTGGAGACAGCCATGTCGCTTTGTGGATGTCGAGATGCTGGAATCTGGTACCACCAATTACCATGTTTCGTGCTGCGGCGAAGTCGATCAGCCTCATTCCGTTATTGGAGGTGTTCTGGTGGAGGCTGAATTTTCCGACAGTTGGACCAAAGGTACCTTCCTTGCCCACCCTGGCATTAAAGTCGCCAAGCACGATTTTGATATCGTGGCGGGGGCAGCGGTCATAAGCTTCTTCGAGGCGCTGAAAGAAGCTCTCCTTGGTCACATTGTCCTTCTCATCCGTCGGAGCGTGGGCACATATAAGGCTGATGTTGAAAAATTTTGCCTTGATGCGGATTGTGGCCAGCCGTTCGTTCACAGGCGTGAACTGTGAGACAAGATGTCGTAGTCTCTTGCTGACCAAAAATCCACATCCTAATTCGTGCCTTTCAGCATGGCAACTGTAGTAGATGTCACAGGACGCTCTTTTGCAGCAGCCCTGTCCTGTCCATCGCATTTCCTGGAGAGCGGTGAGGTAAGCTCTGTATTTTTCGAGGACATCAACCAGCTGGATAGAGGCACCCTCCCTATAAAGGGACCGGACATTCCAGGTGCATATCCGTAAATCATTGTCCTTTTTTCGTTTGCGGGGGTCATCAACAAAAGCGGTAGTCCTTATCCGAGGCATTTTAGTTTTTTTCCATTGGGGGGTTTTTTTATGTGGCGGGTCCCAAACCCAACGCACAACCTCTAACCGAGGAGATTTTCGCCACTCACTTCAGCCGCCTCCCAGCGGGTGCCAGGAAGACGTTGCCCGGTGGTCGCTACATGGAGGGCCCCCATTAATAATAATGAAAGCGCCATGACATAGTAAGCAGAGCAAGCTATATGACTACCCCTCATTAACAGATAAAGGTATCATCACATAGCGCTCAGATCAAACTACATGACAGCCAGTGAGTTGACTTGCGATGAGTTCAACAAGGATTGCGCTAGCCCCACCCAGTTGAGGCAGTTAGACACGTTACCTTGCGAAAACACCACCAGACCACCAGATATATATATATATATATATATATATATATATATATATATATATATATATATATATATATATTTATATATATATATATATATATATATATATATATATATTTATTATATTTATTTATATATATATTTATATATATATATATATATATATATATATATATATATATATATATATATATATATATATATATATATATATCTGGTGGTCTGGTGGTGTTTTCGCAAGGTAACGTGTCTAACTGCCTCAACTGGGTGGGGCTAGCGCAATCCTTGTTGAACTCATCGCAAGTCAACTCACTGGCTGTCATGTAGTTTGATCTGAGCGCTATGTGATGATACCTTTATCTGTTAATGAGGGGTAGTCATATAGCTTGCTCTGCTTACTATGTCATGGCGCTTTCATTATTATTAATGGGGGCCCTCCATGTAGCGACCACCGGGCAACGTCTTCCTGGCACCCGCTGGGAGGCGGCTGAAGTGAGTGGCGAAAATCTCCTCGGTTAGAGGTTGTGCGTTGGGTTTGGGACCCGCCACATAAAAAACCCCCCCAATGGAAAAAAACTAAAATGCCTCGGATAAGGACTACCGCTTTTGTTGATGACCCCCGCAAACGAAAAAAGGACAATGATTTACGGATATGCACCTGGAATGTCCGGTCCCTTTATAGGGAGGGTGCCTCTATCCAGCTGGTTGATGTCCTCGAAAAATACAGAGCTTACCTCACCGCTCTCCAGGAAATGCGATGGACAGGACAGGGCTGCTCCAAAAGAGCGTTCTGTGACATCTACTACAGTTGCCATGCTGAAAGGCACGAATTAGGATGTGGATTTTTGGTCAGCAAGAGACTACGACATCTTGTCTCACAGTTCACGCCTGTGAACGAACGGCTGGCCACAATCCGCATCAAGGCAAAATTTTTCAACATCAGCCTTATATGTGCCCACGCTCCGACGGATGAGAAGGACAATGTGACCAAGGAGAGCTTCTTTCAGCGCCTCGAAGAAGCTTATGACCGCTGCCCCCGCCACGATATCAAAATCGTGCTTGGCGACTTTAATGCCAGGGTGGGCAAGGAAGGTAACTTTGGTTCAATCTGTCGGAAAATTCAGCCTCCACCAGAACACCTCCAATAACGGAATGAGGCTGATCGACTTCGCCGCAGCACGAAACATGGTAATTGGTGGTACCAGATTCCAGCAACTCGACATCCACAAAGCGACATGGCTGTCTCCAGATCATCGTACAAGAAACCAAATTGATCATGTGGTGATTGACGGAAGGCATGCTTCCAGTGTGATGGACGTGAAATCGATCCGTGGTGCCAACATCGACTCGGATCACTACCTTGTTGCAGCTAAGGTGCGCACACGCTTATGTGTCGCAAATAACAAGAGAAGTCCCACACAGAGAAAGCTCGACGTCAGTAAGCTGCGATCACCAGAGACAGCAGATGCATTTTCCACTCGACTATCGGATCTGCTTATGCAGAACACTCCCCAACTTGATGATACATGCGCACGGTGGACACATATATCCCACTCCATGACTACTGCTGCCGAGGAGGTAATCGGTTACTACCGGCCTCTGAGGAATGAGTGGTATGATCAGGAGTGTCGCGACGCTACCGCAGAGAAAGACGCCGCCTACAGAAGAACCCTGAGTGCAGGGGCAACGCGAGCTGTTAAGGAGCGGTATAGAGAGAAAAGGAGTGCAGAGAGACGTCTTTTCAGGCGCAAGAAGAGGGAGTTGGAAAGACGTGAGTGTGAGGAGATAGAGATGTGTACCGACAAGAATGAGACTCGAAAATTCTTCGAAAAGATCAAGCGCCTAAGTGGAGGTCAGCTTGGAGATCATGCGTAGGATAACTCTTGCTAACAGGTGTTACTTTGGGCTGAGTAAGCAATTGAAAAGTCGAGCCCTCTCTCGAAGAACGAAAACTACACTCTACAAGTCTCTCATCATGCCTGTCCTAACATATGGCGCTGAAGACTGGACAATTTCCATCTCGGATGAGCGAATTTTTTTTTTTTTTTTTTTTTTTTGTTAGCTTATTTTTTTTTTATTGGATCTTTCTTAAATACAAGAAACTAACAATAAGTATTCAAATCTTACAAACTAAATAAAACTATGTGATATCCCCTACGTTCCATCACAATTTGGTGAGTCGCGAGATGTAGCAATTTTACAGCATATTCAGTGTGTCTTTTCTTTTTAATCGACGATGTCCCTTGCTCAGCAACAATTGCCTAGCAAGGGGATTCGGATGATTGTGTAATTTTTGAATGTAGCTTCTGCAGGACATTGCAACTTCCTCAGAAATTGTGGATACATTTAAATCTCTATGGATGTTAACGTTCCTCATATACCAAGGCGCGTTTACAATAATTCGCAGACACTTGGATTGTATTCGCTGCAATTTTTCGATATTAGAGGGAGATGCGGTGCCCCAAAACTGAATACCATAAGTCCAGATTGGTTTCAGGATTGCTTTATATAATAGCACTTTGTATTCAAGATTCAACTTTGATCTTTTGTGTAACAGCCACCATAACTGATTCATTTTAAGCTTGATCTGAGTTTTCTTTGCCTCTATGTGATTTTTCCATGTCAGCCTTCTGTCGAGGTGAATACCCAAGTACTTTGTTGAGGAACATTGTGGAACTGATTGGCCGTTAATTTTAAGTGGGGGACATGTATCTAGCCTTAGCGTGAAGGTTACATGTACGCTCTTTGATTCATTGACTTTTATACGCCATTTTGCTAGCCAGATTTCGAGAGAATCGACATGAGTCTGCAGGAGTTTAGTAGCTTCTATGGGGTTAGAGCGAGAGCACAATATTGCCGTATCATCAGCAAAGGTCGATATGAATGTATAGTTATTGTTGGGCATACCTGAAGTGTATAAGAGATACAGTAAGGGACCCAAAACGCTTCCTTGAGGAACGCCAGCGTGAATATCCAATGGATTTGTTGTATAATCCTTGTTATGTACGAGAAATTGTCTTTTCGTGAGGTAGCTACTAAGCAATGAGGAGACATTTGCAGGCAGTAATAGTTTGAGTTTGTAAATAAGGCCATCGTGCCATACTTTATCGAAAGCTTGAGTGATATCAAGAAAGACAGCTGAGCAATATTTTTTTCTTCAAAAGTGTTCCTTATCAAAGTTACAATGCGGTGGACTTGTTCTATTGTGCCGTGCTGTTTTCTAAATCCAAACTGATGTTGAGGAATCAGTTGGTTGAGATTAATAAATGGAGTTATATTCATGACAAGTAGCTTTTCGAATACTTTAGAAAGTAGAGGCAGGAGGCTGATAGGTCTGTACGATGCAACTTTTGTAGGGTCTTTTCCTGGTTTTGCTATCATAATAATTTTTGAAGTTTTCCAGCATTTGGGATAGTGTTTAATACGAAGGATAGCATTGAAAATGTGCATCAGATGAATTACTGAAGCCGGAGGTAGCTCTTTTATCCTTTTACCGGTAATTTTATCTGGACCAGGTGATTTTTTTGGGTTTAAATCTTTATAAATTGCTTTGAATATGTCCTTTTTTTTAATTTTGAGCGTTATTGAGCAAGGTTGAGAAGTTAATATTGGTAATGAGGACTGTGAAGAGGGTGGATTGGGTGTAAACACACTTTTTAGGTGGTTTGCAAAAGCCAAACCCTTCTCACAGTTGCTTCTAGCCCAATTACCGTCACTCAAACGGATGGGGGAATCAGTGAGAATTGGCCGATTTGATTTTTTTGCTGATTTCCACAAAGAGTAGTCTGACGCTTCACCAGGTGTTAATTTCGCTATGTGCTCTTCTAACTCTTTGTTGTTTTTATTTTTTAAGGCTTGCTTTAACTTTCGAGTGCAGTGCTGTAGCTGTGTTTTCAGATTCGGTGATCTGAATTCTTGCCATTGTCTTCGGAGTCTTCTTTTCTGTCTTACTAGCAATTCAATATCGGCTGGTGTGTATGGGCTATAGTTTGATTGCTTGCATACCTTTGTGCAGGTGGCTGAGCTGAGAGCTAATGAGAGCAGCTGGTTGAATTTTTCGAGTGCTGAGTCTACATCGTGTCCATTTCTTAATACAGTACTCAGAGGAAGATGGGAATTTATATATTTCTTGAATTTTAACCAGTCTATTTTCTTTCTAACGCAATTGCTTTGGGGGCTTGGTGATTTTATAGATATTACCGTGGGAGAGTGGTCAGATGATAGATCATAATTACACTCTGTGGAGATATTTTCCATGTGCAAACCTTTGGCGACTCCAAAGTCTATGAGATCGGGTATTTTCCCCTTGTCGGTTGACCATTTGATCGGATGAGCGAATGCTTGGAGTTTTCGAGAGAAAGGTCCTACGCAGGATCTTTGAACCTATTTGCGTTGGTGGCGAGTACCAAATAAGGTACAACCATGAGCTGTACGAGCTATATGCCGATATTGACATAGTAAAGCGCATCAAAATCCAGCGGCTGCGCTGGCTAGGTCATGTCGAGCGAATGAAAGAACACGCTCCAGCTAAGAAGGTGTTATATTCGGAACCCGCTGGAGGACGACGCAGAAGAGGAAGACCAAACCTCCGGTGGAAAGACCAAGTACTGGAGAACCTGACGGCGCTTGGAATTTCTAACTGGCGCCAGCTAGCGAAGAACAGAGATGGCTGGCGAAGCATGTTATTTTCGGCCTAAATCGATATTCGGTTGTTATGGCCACATAAGTAGGTAAGTATATATATATATATATATATATATATATATATATATATATATATATATCGGCCCCGACTGTAAGGTAATTTTTTATATCAATCATAGTCATATTGTTGAATAAGGGAATCAAAAAAACCAAAATTGTATAACAAGAAGTAGGCTTAGCGCATATACTTATTTCAAAGGAAGTATGTGCACATGCACGACATCAACGGATCATTGCGGCTCTTGAAGTTTATGATATAGACATAAACAATGCAATAAATGTATTATTTTGATCAAATCTTTCGCTGTGGGAGCAATCAATTACAAATAAATTTGATATACCGAAATGGAGTGATCTTCTTTCTGAGTTAAGAGATACAACTCCAAAAAATTCATCAAGATCCACTAGTTATCAGTCCAATCAACTCTTTTACACGAACGAACCAAACTAGGTAAGTAAGTGATTCAAAACTTTCATCGAATAGTGCAAACGGTTGCCTCGTGGTTTTGATATTTATATTTATCGTGATATTGTCTAGCAATAAGTCTGGAAACGTATGCTTATGTGGCAATATTTTCGGTCTTTTCGTGTCTAGTTTTAGTTTCGTTTGTCTGTTAAAATACGCATCTCGTCTGGAAATATTGTCTCCTGTACATAACGAAAAATCATCTTTTTAGCTCGATCAATATCATTCGCTGTTAACTGCACCCTGGAAATTTGCAAAGTTTTCTTCGTTTCTCGTTGTCCGATCGACTTAAATACTAGCATAGCATCATTCACCCAGCAAATAACTTTTAGCAAGTAATAATTCGAGAATCTGTCAAAATCTATTAAAGATGAGTCAATACTTTTCTACGTCGCACTGTTTTTCAAAAATATCATCAGCTAGGACTGGCCAAGTCATCTCAGATTCTTTGAAGAAATCTAGACCACATATCTGTCGAGATTTTGAATCAATAAGTGTTATCAGATCTGATCCAACTAAGAACGGTCTTCGAATCGGAGAAAAACGTTATCAGGCGAGGCTGTGTATGATGATCATTAAAATCACTTATATTGTGGAACATACGATTATGTATTAACGGTGTATGTTAATACATAATTCAATTGGCGACGTCGCTGTCATACGTATATTTGAGAATTGGTATAACGCTACAGTCAGGTGAGTTTAGTGTGACATAGGCGTACACCTAACGACATTACTCCTGCCCGGCTGAAGCCTCGCGGTTCAGAATTCGTGAGCCGTACAACCTTTTGTACTGGGCCCTGACACTGGCTTTTAACATACGTGCCTTCCGCAGTTAACTGATCTCCATTGTATTCAATAGTAACGACGCGGACGAGGCTATCACTACCAGGGTGGGTGCTTGTGATCCGACCCATTCGCAAGCACGCTGTAGTCAAATTAATTATACGAAAATAAATGACAATATCACCATTTCATAGTTCACAGTTTTTTGTTGTTGACGAAATTAAGAAGGCATCATTTGTCATAGATTTGTTTCTAGCAAAACAATGTCGCCCATTTGAAGATGAGGTATTTTTTACATCTCTAGCCAAAGAATTTTTTGCATGTTTCGAAGGAGTAGGCAATTAAATCTGTGACATTTTAAATTATGTTAAATGGCCAAGCAAACCATTACACTTAGAACAGAAATAATAAGCACTTATATTTTATCCGAATTGAAACTGCTATTAGAAAATTGTGATTTTTTTTCAATTTTCTTAGATGAAAGCACGGATGTCAATAACATAGGTCAACTGATTATTTTTGTTAAAGTCATTAATAAAAATTTTAAATCTGGTGAAAATTTACTTTCGGTTGTTGTATTTCATGGCCACGTTAATGGACAAACTCTTTTTGACGCCGTCCATAAACATGTGTTTTCAATATGTAGTCCAAATAATGTGAGCTCAATTTGTACAGATGGTCCCAAGAACATAGTAGGAAAAAAACTGGTCTCATAGGACGGTTAATGAATAATAATATAAATGTGCCTGCAATTCACTGCATTATTCACCATTTAACGCGTGCCTTTTGTTTCTCAGCTGGGGTATTATTCAGTCAGTCAGGGTCAAATAAGAGGGCAACGTAAAAATTCTTGTTGTAGGATGAGCACCGAATTCCGCACAATTCACCGACACTAGAAGAGTGTTCGGCTCTGTACTGATGGAACTACTACTACTTTGTTTTATTTTATTACTTTTATTTTTCTTCGTTTTTATTTTTCTTTCTTTCTTTTTACTATTTTTCAAGAATACAAATTCAATCTCCCTAATGTCTTAATGGAATACCTAACCCTAGCTAACCTTAATTGTATACTGACGATTTATAGGATTGCGAGCCATCAGCTCTGCCCGGGGTCATTTTGGCCAACTGCATATACCAGGAGTAACCATCCGCCACCCCGTTGATTGTTCCTATAAATTGCTATAAAGAAAAAGTGATGTCACAAGGGTTCTGGCTTTCGGAACTGGCTAAAATAAGTAGGTCCCTTCTAATACTGTCCAAAATTTAACATTCACAACATTAATGGAAGAGAAGCTTGGTCAATGAGCCCTTCGGGGCTTTAAGTGCCTCATATTAATTTTTTTAGTGTCGGTGAATTGATTGCCAGTATGCAATCGTGCGGAATTGGGTCCTCCTCCAAGAACAAGAGTTTTTACGCTGGCCTCTTGTTTGACCCTGGCTGACTGAGTAATACCACAGCTGGGAAACAAAAGGCACTCGTTACAATGTCCAGTGCAAATTCATTCGATTGTTTCTTCCTTCTCTGTCGTCATAGCGACTGACTACACGAATATGTGTGCTTATACATCTACTAATATTATTGTATGATGACAATAAGGAGAAGAAGAAGAATCAAATGATACACATATTTGGTATGGTTTGTTTATTGTTGGAAGCTCTTTTTGCCAAAGAACTAAATCAAATCACTAATCAAATGAGATTGTTCTCAGAACAACTGAACTTTTTGACTAAATAAAAAACCAGCCATTTCGAAAATAAATGAATATGCTGAAGTCATCGGGTCACTTCTCAATAATTTACCAAGAAGGTTCCAAGATTTAAAAACTTTTCGAAATATAGTCGGCGTTCATAACTATAATCTTTGTGACGAATTGCAGAGAATGCGTTTAGATTTCAATTTACCATTCGGAAATAGACATTTTTTTTGGTAAAATCTTAGTGCAGAAAAATATCCAAACATCAGAATTGAAATCTTGAATTATACAGCATGTTTGTATCCACATCCAATTGTGAGGCTGCATTCTCAAAAATGAAGCTTATTCAAACCAAATGGCGCAACTCCATTAGTGATAGTCATCTGTAAGACCTAATGCGAATAAAAATATATTATAATGATATAAGCATTGAAAATTTAATGTAAAATGAGGGTTTATTAAATAATTTTTTTTTTTAATATTTTCGTTTTTGATTTCACAGTTCACAGTTTTTTTTACCCATTGTAGAAGCACGTACATTAGTTTAGATCATAGAACGAGCACACTGCATTATATATTTAATGCATTACAAATAGCAGTAATCAGTAAAATTTTATTGATATTGCAATTTACTGGTAATTTGCATTACCAGTAAATTTTTACTAATTACTGAAAAATCAGTAAACAATTTTCGTTACTGATTGATGGAATATTTTTTCCTCTGATTACTGAAAGAAATTACAGTAATAATACTGATAATATAATTATTTTTTAATTGTATATTTTACTCGTAATTTGCGTTACCAGTAAAATATTAATTATCTGGTGAAACTTTATTTTGGCAATGAAAATGTAATGTACTCTCATCAGGGAAAATTAATTATTTATTATTTTTTTTTTATTATACATTTTCTTTATTTATTGAATCTATTCCTAAAGAATCTAACAATAAGTTTTAAAATCTTAATCTAATTCAACAACAGTAGCTCCTTATTATCTAGAGCAATGTCTTTTGTACGATGCTCTTCTTTTTATTGGAAGGCTGGCAGGTCCTTTCTCCGAAGGCGCGAAGTATAGCAGGTATTGAGCAAGGTTCTTGCTAGTGTGTTTGGATGTCTTTGTAATCTTCTAGTATATTTTTGTCTAGTATTTTTAACTTCAATTTCTACCATTGGGATATTTAAGTCATTGTGTATACATTCATTTCTAATATACCATGGTGCACAAGTTATCATCCTTAACATTTTAGACTGAGATCTCTGTATGATTTCAATATTACTATTACTCCAAATTGGCTTTATTATGCTGTTGTACAGTAGGACCTTGTATTTCAAGTTTAATGGTGATCGGAAATTGATGAGCCAGTGCAGACAAGAAGCTTTTAATTTCATCTGAGTTCTTTTTGCTTCGATGTGCTTGCGCCATGTAAGCCGTCTATCTAAGTGTATCCCTAGATAGTTGAATTCATTTGTATGAGTTATGGCGATATTATTTAGTGTAACTGTCGGGCATGTGCTTTTGTTAAGTGGTAACGTTACATGTTTACATTTGTTTTTTTCAACAAGTTACTAAATGGTCCCCTAAATCTGTGGATGCCTTAATTGGGTTTCGATTACGGCTTAGATTAGCAGTATCGTCAGCAAATGTCGATGTCAACAACCGTGCATCTGTTGGTAGATCGGAAGTATATAATACATAAAGAATGAGGCCAAGAACGCTACCCTGTGGAACTCCAACTTTGATATTGAATTATTCTGTGGAAAGTCTTTATATTTTACAACAAAACGACGGTTATATAGGTATGATTCTAGTATTTGGTGGGAGCTTTCTGGTAGAAGTTTTCTTATTTTATACTTTAGCCCTTCATGCCACACTCTATCAAATGCCTGAGCAACATCGAGGAATATAGCTGAACAATACTCTTTGTATTCAAATGCTTTCCGTATCTCATTGGTGGTGATGTTGACCTGCTCGATCGTCCCATGTTTTTCGCGAAATCCAAATTGGTGCTGAGGAATTATGTCAAGTTCATCAAGATGAGGTCTGAGTTTGGCTAACAGCAGTTTTTCAAATAATTTTGAGAGACATGGTAGCAAGCTTATGGGTCTGTAGGATGAAGGCAATGTTTTATCTTTTTCTGGCTTTAGGATCATTGTTACTTGTGATTTTTTCCATTGGTTAGGAAAGTAGCCCCGTTTTAGCATTGCATTAAACAAAACCACTAAAAATAATACAGCTGCCGTTGGATTTTCAATTAGCATTTTTGGTGTGATGCCATCGAAACCAGCTTTCTTTGGATTAAGCTGGTACTTAATAATCTCGTTGATTTCTTTGGATGATATTTTGAGGGGAGTGAAGCCACTAGTTGCAGTGCTATGTGGAGGGATTCGAAAGTCGTTTGCGGGCGGATTGGGCTGGAAAACATTACATAAATGTATAGCACATGTGTTGGCTTTTCCTTTTTCAGTGAGTGACCAATTTCCGACATGATTTCTAATTGGAAATTCTGCATCAAGTGGCGTTTTCAGCTTTTTGTAAGAGTTCCAAAGCGAATTTGTTTAGGTAGTCATAGGAGAAAGCTTTTCGATATACTTTAGCTGTTCAAATTCCTCATCCTGTTTTAATGCTTCTTTCAGAGCTCTTTCAGCACACTTAAGTCTTTGTTTTGATGCAGGTGACCGGCATGTCTGCCATTCTCTTCTACGCCGGCGCTTTTCAATAACGAGTTTTTCAATTTCGGTGTTGGTGGTTATACGAACATTCTTTTGTTTTTGGTAATCACGTGGAGTTGTAACTATTGCAGCAGTAGTGAGCATGGTATTGATGATGTTTAGATTATCATCGATGTCGATCTCAGACTGGATTCCAGGACTGTTGTTGATATGACTACTTATATACTTTTTGTATTTCAGCCAATCTGTTTTTGTGGATGTCAGCCTAAATGGTAGTTTTGACAATGGAGGGCGTTCATTTAGATAAAATAATACAGGAGATCTGAGGATAGTTCGTAACTTATTTCGGCAGTGACAATATTTCGATTAAGGTTTCGAACGACTGCAAAATCAATAAAATCAGGATTTTTCGATATACAGTGAGCGACAAAAGTCTACATACGGCGACCATTTCGGCTATCTGACATGTCCAAAAGCATAATGAAAAGAAGTAATGATGCAATTTTGTTTTAAATATGTTTTTATCATTACATAGCAAAAATTATCTTATTTCATTAAAAACTTAACAAGTTATTAACATAAAACGAAAAAAATTCAATGACAAAAGTCTACATACGGCGCGCATTCCACGCTTCTTTTTTGTTGTGTGTTGCGGCGCAATAACGGGAAAGTACCGCTAGTTACATTTTGCTGTTTTGCTTGGTAATAGACATACTTGGATTGCATTTAGTTGTATTTTGGCTGTTTCCAGAAGTTCGTGGTTGTGACAATGGCTTCCCGTAAAGAAATATCAATTGATTTGCGAAACTTAGTAGTAAAGTATAGAAATGAAAACAAATCGTATGGTGAAATATCAAGCTTATTAAATTTAACAAAATCAACAGTTCAAACAATATTCAATAACTACAAAAAAACGAATAGTCTTGAAAATAAACCGCGTAGTGGTCGCCCAAAGAAGCTGAGTCGCAGAGATGTATCGTTCATTTTGAAAGAAGTGGATCAAAATCCGAAAGTGGCAGGCACTAAGTTGGCCGCAGAGCTAGCAACTAGGTCAAATACAAATGTGCATCCACGAACAGTTCAAAGAGCCTTGAATAATAATTGGTTTCACAGCAGAACTCCGCGTAGGAAACCGTATATAAGTGAAAAATATCGCAAACTTCATTTGGAATTCGCGCAAAAGCATTTAGACAAGGGAATTGATTTCTGGAAACGAGTATTATTTACAGATGAGTCAAAATACAATTTATTTGGAAGTGACGGTAGAGCCAAAATTTGGAGAAAACCAAATACCGCAATGAACCCGAAACACTTATAGCGTTTTCTTTTCTCTATAAAATGTTGCATTTTTTCTGCCCCGTGCGAGGGCTGTCAAATTTCGTGTTCTTTTCTGAAAAAGAGGCAGAATATTCAGAGTGTATTGTGTTCTTTTCTAAAAGATGTTGCACTCTGAGCGGGGAAAAATGTAACATTTTCGCACTCTATTAAATAAGAGGGTGAGAATGTTGCCCTACAAACCAGCTGATTCTGACAGTTTTTCGTGGCTCAAGTTTGTGTACTTTTTCGTGCGAATATTTGTTTATTATAAATAAAGATAAATTTTAGCAATGCAAGCAAACAAAAATAGCGTTTTTATTGCAATTAACGAAATTGTGGAGATCTTACTGGATTCATCTTCGTCATCTGAAGATGAAGTAGAAGCGGTTCTGTTGGAAAAGGATTTTCACCCGCGCGAGTTATGTATTATTAAGCTTAGGCTTAAATAAAAAAAACTGTTTTTTTATTTTAACAGAATTTTATTATGCGACCGCTTTTGTCGCTATGAATCTTAAGACTAACTTTTATGATTTTTGAAATAAAGAAATAAGCCTTATAAACTATTAGTGCTGGCTAAGCATAAACGGCGGAAACGTTGGCGACGTTGACGCCGTTCAAGCTAAAGCCGGCACTACTTTTTGTTGTTTTGTTTATTTAAGTATATTTTGCTTGGTTTCAGATTTCTTTGCACCGCCAACGAAGCAGAAGCATTTGATAGCTGCTACTTTGTTGCTAGTGCAACGAACTTTCGAATAATAATGTTAATGTCGTCAACCTTATCATTATTATTCGATTCTCAATGGAGGTCAGAGTGACGGTACGTAACTCCTCCCCCCTTTGTGTAAGGATTCTCCTGGATCCTTAATTTACAATTCTATATTCAACATTTTATTTTTGTGCTCCCATTGTTGTGAGAGGTCAGCGATACTGGGTATGGTTCTTATTTTTGTAATGGGTAATTTAATTTTAGTGGTTGTACATAGTTTTGCTATTATAGCACTTACTACTACTATTGCCATTATTGCCAGAATTATTAGAGTCAGATTTATTTTATTAGTGGTATGCAATTCTCTTATTTCCTGGATATTTTCTACAGTTTTCAATTTTATTTCTTCCAAGGTTAGTGTGTCATTGAATACCTCATTCTTTATTGCTTTTGGAAATATAATTCTATCCAAATATATGTGTTTTGAGTTGGAAAAATACTGGTTTAATATTTCTATTGTACAATTGTTAAAGTGAGTCAAAAAATTTCCTGTCAGTGCTAAATTTTGAGTTTCACAATTATTTATTAATTCCGTTTCCTTCATATTTTTTAGTAAAATAGTTTGTTCATCTAGTTGCACTATTTCTGCATTTGTTTTAGTTAGTAGTTTACATGTCTTTGAGATTGTGCAATGTTTTGAGAGTTTACATTCATTTATATATTTATCATTGTTATACGTGTAAGTTTGATTATTGTATACAAAAATTCGTTCCATATCTGCATCTATCTCTTTTTGCCTTGAATTTCCAATCGGTATTATTATTTTTAATTGAACTTTTACAAACGTTTTAGGTATTTTAATAACAATCATTAATTTTTCTTTATTGTCCTCCAATATTGCTGCTCTTAAATATTGAACATTTCTTAAATCTATATTATAATTTTCAATCTCTTCCTTCGTTAGTATGTTTGTGTTGACCAGCCCATTTTGGGTTGTTGTTATATAGTCCTGTAAGTGGTCAATTTTGTTCCTCAACATATTTAGTAGTAGTAATTTTTCATGATATTGATTCCGTATTATAATCTGTCTGAGTGAGTCATGTACCTTGTCTATTCTGTTAGCTATTTCATGCTGGTCATTGGTTATTATACTTTTTATTAATTGTATTGAAGCGTTAAAATGTGTATTAATTTTTACTTGTTGATTTAGGTTAGTAATGGTGTCGTGAAGATTGGTATCTATTTTATTAAAGTGGTGCAAAATATCTTCTTGATCAGTGCTGTCCATGTTTCCAAATAGGTATTTGGTGGCATGGCCCACTGCATTAATCAAACCTCGTTTTTGACGATTTTTTGGTGTGAGAGTGAAAAGTTTACTTGTTAAGGTTTCTACTTCGGTTATTATAAAATTGGCTTGGTTGCTTGGAAATGATACTAAATTAGTTTTTACATCTTGTAGTATGGAAAAAAATTCGTTAATATCTATTTGATGAACTATCAAATCCGATTTTGTTGCAATTGATTTTTTGTCAGTTTGTATTTCAATAAATCCAGATTCATCTACGATGGGTTGTATGTTCATATTAGCGATAGTTGAGGTTGCCGTTAGTAAAATAAGTAGCATGCACAAGGTCTGAAATTAAGTAGTGGTATATTTATAAGGTCGTTTTATATTAGATATGTGTATATTTTGAAGATTAGATTTTCTGTATTTAGGTTGTTCCTTATGCCTTACATTTCTATAGTTTTTTATGAAACCTAGTTGCCTGTTTTCTTGATATGTTTCCCTTTTCTCATTCGCTTTTTTTATAGTCTTTCTTTTTATTTTAGTTAATCTTTCGTAAATGGTGTTGTGGTCGACTTTAAAGTTTTGTACTTCCAATGGTGTGCATTTTATGGCGCTATGATAGCTGTCATTATAAATCATAACTGCCTTGTTGATTTGACTTGTTATTGGAAGTTTCTCCTCAAGGTTAAGGGTTCTGATCTTTTCTGTTAATGTATTATTGAATCTCTCTATGTCACTATTGCCCGTATGACTGTTAGGTCTTGTTGCATGGTATTCTATGCCTTGCTGATCTAAGAATTCCCTTATGGTTGTGGTGTTAAATTCGTTATCAAATACGAACTTTTTTATCCTTCCTTTTAATGAGAGGAATTCTTGAATTTTGTCAGCTATAGTCCTAGTATTCCTATCCATCAATGGCATACAGGTTGCTTGTTTTGAAAATTTGTCAATAAAGACAATAAAGGATACTTTGCTGTTCACATATGTGTCTATGTGGATTATTTCGTTAATTGTTTTTGGAGTTTCTGTTAGGCTGTATTTGTTTCTGATCGGGTTGCGGTCATACTTCCCGCCATTGCATACATCGCAGTTGTTTATTATCTTATGAATTTGTGTTTTAAGATCTGGGTTGTATATGATAAATTTTAGCTTCTCATATGTTGCTACTATGCCGCAATGGCCACTTTCGTGTTTATGAAAAAGGGCAATTTGGGTTTTTAGTTCACTTTCAGATTCAATGTCCTTCGCAAACTTTGTGCATTTTACAAATTTGATATCGGGGTTACTCGCATATTCGTCTTCTATTATTTTCTGTAATTTGTAGTATTCATGGTCGGTAAGGTAGGAATAAATCCCAACTTTACCTTTTTGTAGCTCCCTTCGTAGGATATTTAAGGCTAGGTTGTTGGTTATGTCTCTTTTTTCTATGAAAATTCTTTTGTTTCCGAAATGGTTAGTTATTTGGTCTCGCTTTTCGTCAACTACAATGATTTGTGTTTTGAACCTATTGACGACTGTCTCAAGGATTGGTATACTGTATCCTAAGTCCTCCTCCTGAGAGTGAACAGTTTGCACTTCTATTGAAGCATCATCGTGTTCCTCAGGGGCGTCAGCTTCTTGTCCTGTCTCTACTCTCTGATGTTCAGTTGTTTCCCCAGTATCTTCCCCCTGGTTAATCTCGTCGAGTTTGATTCGGCTTAAAAAGTCGGCAATATTATTATTTTTGCCTTTTATGTATTCGAGCGAAAAATTGTATTCTCCTAGACTTATGAGCCATCTCTGGAGTCTAGGGCTGATATCTTTTCCTTCGTATTTCGTCATAAGCCACTTGAGTGGTTGGTGATCGCTTTCGAGATCAAACTCTCTGCCGAATACATATGGCCTGAAATATTTTACGGCCCATACGATTGCTAGTAGTTCTTTCTCGATTGTTGCATAATTACATTCGTGTTTGCTAAGAGTGCGGGACGCATAGGCGATAGGATGTCCTTCTTGAGAGAGGACTGCTCCTATTGCGAAATTACTTGCATCAGTTGTTATTTTAAATTTTTTGTTAAAATTTGGGTACCTTAATATGGGTGAGTTTGTTACTAGGTCTTTCAATTTCTCAAACGCTACCAGATAATTTGGGTCATTAGTATTTATTTTTTGATCTTTCTTTAGATATTTTGACATTGGAAACGCAACTTTTGCGTAATCCCTTATAAATTTTCTGTAAAAACCTGTCATTCCCAAAAAGGCTTTGATTTGTTTCAAACTTTTTGGGACCTTTAATCCCAGGATGGTGGAGACTTTATTTGGATTTGGTTTAATTCCATTGGTGGTCAGGACATGACCTAGGAATTGCGTTTCTTTCTTCAGAAAGTCGCATTTGTCAACTTGGATTTTAAGTTTTGCCCTTCTCAGGACTTGAAAAATATTTCTTAAGGTAGTCATGTGTTCCTGGAGGGATGTACTGAATACGAGTATGTCATCCATGTAGACTACGCAGGTTTTATTAATGTGGTCCTTGAGGACTCTGTTCATCAGCCTTTGGAAGGTTGACGGAGCGTTTTTTAGGCCAAATGGCATTCGAATAAATTCATAATGCCCTGATGGCGTCGAAAAGGCCGTTTTTGGTCTGTCTTCCTCTCTCACTGGTATCTGGTGGAACCCTTTTGCCAGATCGAGGGTGGTAAAATATTGCGACCTACCGAGTTTGTCTAGTAGGGAATTTAGATTTGGAATGGGGTACTTGTCGTCGACTGTAAACTCGTTTAGCTTACGGTAATCGATGACAAGTCTGTATTTTTTTATCCCCGAGTTATCTAATTTCTTTTCGACGATCCACAGTGGGCTGTTGTAGGGCGAATTACTTTCTTTTATTATGTTTTGTGCCAGCATTTCCTTTATTTGGCGATCAATTTCTATTTCGTGAACCTGTGGGTACCTGTAGATTTTCGAGTACAGAGGTTTGTCTGTAGTGGTAATTATTTCGTGACAAACTTCGTTTGTTGCTGAGAGGGTATCTCCCTCCTTAAAAAAAAGGTCTTCGAATTCTGTGAGCAGCTTTGAAGTTGCTTGTTTTTCCTCAGGGTTGAGAGAATCTAGGTTGAAACTTTTGCTGACATCGTCATTGTACATCGGCTGTAATGTACAAATGCTCTGAATTTCATTTGGGTAATTATACTCCTCAAAATATAATTTTGTACCTAATATTTCAACGAATTTTTGTTCGCTATTTATTTTGGCTTTTAGTGCCGTTAAAAAATTTTGTCCAATTATGCCAGAGAAATTTTTATTTGAGAAGTCTACGACTTTCCATTGGAGGGTTCCTTTACAACCGAACTCGTTCGGGAAGGGAGTAGTTACTATATGCTTTACTTCAGTAAACCCATTAAGGGTTTTATAGTAACATTTTGTTGGTATCGCTGAATGTGGGTAATTTTCCCTCAGTGTACCTTGTTTTAGGATGCTGGTTGTTGAACCCGTGTCAACCAAGCACCTGATATTTTGCTTTCCTATGGAAAGAGTCACGATTGGGAGTTCGGCTCTTGAGGCAATATTAAAAAATTTACCTCATCACCATTTGTGTCCTCCTGGGCCGTTTCTACTTCCATATAGAGGGGATTATTGATCGGACCCGACCTTTGCGTGTCGACACTCATGTGTGAATTTCGTGTTTGGCCCGAGCTACGACCTTGATTATGGAATTGGTTGCGACGAATTTGGTTAGTATTATTAGTTTAAGTTGTGAATTGGTTAGGAAATCGGTTCTGACGATTTTGGTTAGTATTATTAGTTTGAGTTGTGAATTGGTTAGGAAATCGGTTCTGACGATTTTGGTTAATACTATTAGCTTGAGTTGGTTCTTGGTTAGGTTTATTTGTCCAAGGTTTTTGTACGGTTTTGCGTCCATCGCGGTTTTCGAATACTCTGTATTCTTTTTTTATACAATACTCATCGAATGGCATTACATTTAATTCTTTTACTATTTCATCATATGTTGACATTCGCTGCACGGCATAGGCCAGAGTGCCTTGCGCAATTTTCTTTACAGTATTAACAATCAACGGCTCTATGCCGCTTAACTCTACATTATTTACATCACTGTAAAATATACGCAGTTCGTCTGCGGTATTTTTGAAGTATTGAATTTTAGAATTTAGTTCACTTACTGATTTGACTTTAATCGTGCTTATTTGGTGATACAGCTCCTCCGGTGTTATCTTCGGTTTAAATCGTAGCCTTAAGGCTGCTTTGATATCCTCCCAATTATCGATGTTTTCCACATGTAGTATGGCTACTTTCGCCTCTCCTTGTATTTTTTCCAGGTATAATGATGCGACGGCGGCCCTTCTGTGTTGGGCATCTTCAATGCGCTGTAGATAATACTCCACCGTTTGTATAAATGAGGTCACGCTGCTACTTCCATTAAACGTTTGCATATGCCCAATCTCCTTTAATTGTCTTTCACGGACGGCGACTGGGTTGGCGAGTTGATTCGCTTGAATGTTGGCTAGTGTCCGGATCGCATTCTGCGACTCCGCCACTGCTGCTACAAGTTGCTGCAGTACTTGGTCCATTTTCGAGTAGTAATTTAATTTCTTCTAAGTGTGTAGATGTAGCCAAGTTTTTATTTATTTTGTTGCAGTGCAGTATTTATTAATTTTTTTTTTTTTTGTTGTGTCTTTTTCCGTTGCTGCTTTTTACAATTTAATAGCTTCACTTATTAACTTGCACTTGCACTTTTTAGATTATCGGTCCGTTTATTAATTTCTTATGAAATTAATTGCCACGACTGCGCCAGTTATGTATTATTAAGCTTAGGCTTAAATAAAAAAAACTGTTTTTTTATTTTAACAGAATTTTATTATGCGACCGCTTTTGTCGCTATGAATCTTAAGACTAACTTTTATGATTTTTGAAATAAAGAAATAAGCCTTATAAACTATTAGTGCTGGCTAAGCATAAACGGCGGAAACGTTGGCGACGTTGACGCCGTTCAAGCTAAAGCCGGCACTACTTTTTGTTGTTTTGTTTATTTAAGTATATTTTGCTTGGTTTCAGATTTCTTTGCACCGCCAACGAAGCAGAAGCATTTGATAGCTGCTACTTTGTTGCTAGTGCAACGAACTTTCGAATAATAATGTTAATGTCGTCAACCTTATCATTATTATTCGATTCTGAATGGAGGTCAGAGTGACGGTACGTAACTCGCGTGCAGAATGTTGTGAATTCTTATTCCGATTCAGAGTGAATATGCTTTTTAGTCGAATGTATGTTCAATAATCAAATGCACTGTTTATTATATATGTAGTTCAAAAAAAACTTTCGGGTTAGTCGTGATAGTACGGAATATCTTGTGGCAAGATATGCGGCAAGCCAATGGTACGCTGAGGACCTACAAGGGAGGATGACTAGAGTCTACAGCAGAAACTCATGTGTTAGCATTCCTATGGTGCGTATGCGAAAAATAAAAAAATTACATAGCTTTAAATTATTGTACTCCATTTAGGTTTAGTGCTAACAAAACCACATTTCGAGAAGTTGGAAACCTTTTTAATATAACTTTGTCAACAACAAAGTTCTTAACTTCATTGTGGAAGACGTAGCGCCGGAAAAAATCAAATTTCCAGAAGAAAGCGAAGAAAAAGAAAAGATTGCAAATGAATTTGAAAAGGTACAAAACAAATTATTTCCTGCTTGACATATTTTAAAATACATTTTGTTCACAAATTTTCAGATAGCTGGATTTCCAAACGTCCTGGGCTGTATAGATGGCCAGTTTCATTTCGGCTAGAAAGCCCAAGCATAAAATACGCTCTACTTATGCTAACAGACACGATTGTGTGTCTATCACAATGCAAGGCATATGTGATGCAAAGTTACGTTTCTTGGACGTTTATACAGGAATTCCAAGCAAGATTCACGATTCCAGAGTGCTGAAATTATCCTTTATCGGAAAAGAACTGCCAAATTTGTGTGCTCCAAAATATTATTTGTTAGGCGATTCAGCGTATCCTCTACGTGAACATTTGTTAACGCCTTTCCGGGATTATGGAAATCTAAGTGAAGCTGAAAAGCTTTACAATAACAAATTTTGCCAAACGCGTGTGAAAATTGAAAATGCATTTGGAATGCTTAAATCCCGCTTTCGCCCGTTAATGCGTTTAGATTTCCATAATGTCGAAAAGATGGCAAAGTTCATTCTAGCCTGTTGTACTCTACACAACATTTGTATTGAACGGAACGATTTTTGAAATATTGAAGCTGATGACGAAACACTTCAGGAAACTGAAAACATCTCTATTAATGAAGGCGACAGAAGAGACCATTTACTAGCGCAGTTGGGGCAAATAAAAAGGAACGACGTCAAGCGTCATTTTTATAATTCAAGAAATGAACACTAATTCATGTATTTATTTTTAGAAAATAACTTAAAAAACATAACACATAAAAAAATTATTGTCTAGTCAGTTCTTTCTGTTGAACAGAAACATATTAGTATTGAAAGTTTGTTTGCACATGTTGCGAGGGTTTGCGCGATTACATTGCTTACACTAGGTACATTGCTTCACTAGGCATTACACAAATCCATTAATTTGGCTTTTCTTCTAACATTTTAGAAAGCAAGTCGTGTATTTTACTTGCTGACTCCATCTTCTCTCTATGTCTTTTCTCCCGCGCTTCTTCTTTCCTTTCCGCTATTTCTAGCAACGTCTCCTGTATTGTTGGCACTTTCTTCTTTTCGCTCTTGCGGAATTCTGAATCTCCTGCTGTGACAATTTTTTTTACCATTTTCTGACTGCTCAGCTGTACTTCAGGCTCAATTGAGTCGTCAATAGTGCATATATGGTTAAGCTCTTCTTCAAATTCTACATGCTGCCTTTTAGCTCCAAAAGTGTGGTTATTTTCGATTGCTGCTTTCTTCTCTTGATAACCGTCTTGTACCGCTCTTAGCATTGCTTTGCACTTCGTCCTTCTATTTCCAATGAAATTTTGGCCCACATCTCCTTTTTGCTTCTGAATTTCTTCAGCGGACCAATTTCAGGCAAGTAGGTTCCATACCTATCGAGCAGCAGCCGCGTCTCTCCATCTGACCACACTGGAATAAGAAAATAACGGTAAACACAAAATTTCTTTTTTTCGGCCACTGAACTTACTCTGAATTCTTTTGATTGATGGGCTTGCGTTTTCACAATTTTCCGGCTCCATTAAAGACGACTCCATTTCAAGCAAAACAAAATTTTTTTGTGTAGAATTAAAAAAACAGCTGATTTCTAACAAGGTAGTATTTTTGTGTTCTTTTCTTGCACTAAAAAGGCAACATTTTGCCAGGGTTGGAGGCAATATTAAAAATATGTTGCCATCGTACGGGGCAGAAAAAGTGCAACATTTTTTTGAGAAAAGAAAACGCCATTAGTTCCTACGGTGAAGCATGGCGGTGGGAGTGTAATGGTTTGGGGCGCTGTCGCTGCATCTGGAGTTGGAAATTTGGTATTTGTGGAGGGTAACATGGATCGCTTTCAATATAAATCTATTTTGAAACAAAACTTAAAAGCATCGGTTGATAAACTATGCCTTGGTGAGAGTTGGATCTTCCAACAGGATAGCGATCTAAAACATACCGCCCACATCGTGAGGGACTGGCTGCTTTACTACGCTCCACGACAACTGTATTCACCTCCTCAAAGCCCAGACTTAAATATTAATGAACACGTTTGGGAGCTTTTGGAGCGGAAGATACGGAAACATCACATTACTAGTGCCCTAGTACTAAAAGAGAAGCTGCAACAGGAATGGCAACAAATAACGGCCCTTGAAATCGAAAATTTAGTCGTTTCAATGCCCCGACGTTTGCAAGCAGTTATAGATGCTAGTGGAGGGTCAACCAAATATTAAACGACGACTTATTTTAACTTTTAGTGCCTTATCAAAGTATTTCCTTTTGATTTTCAAATCGTACGTACACTTTTGTCATTGAATTTTTTTCGTTTTATGTTAATAACTTGTTAAGTTTTTAATGAAATAAGATAATTTTTGCTATGTAATAATAAAAACATATTTAAAACAAAATTGCATCATTACTTCTTTTCATTATGCTTTTGGACAAGTCAGATAGCAAAAATGGTCGCCGTACGTAGACTTTTGTCGCTCACTGTATCTGTTGGCCAATATGTTGGCTGGCCAGGAGACACGAAATTGAGCATGTTTTGTGCATTTATTATAGTGTTATACAGTTGCCTTCCTTTAGGATTTATTAAACGAGAGCCCCAATACGTATGTTTGGCGTTATAATCACCAGCCGCCAAGAATCTCTTTCCTAGCTTGTCAAAGAATTCTTTAAATACCTCTTCGGTTACTGAAAATCGTGGTGGACAGTACACAGCTGAAAGTGTTATATTTTTGTTAAGGCATTGCAGACATATTGAAGTAGCTTGTAAGTAGTTTCTTGAATATTCTTCAAAAGAATAATGTTTAATTCTGCTTCTAATGAGAATGCCTGTACCACCATGTGCTTTGCCGTCAGGGTGGTTTGTGCTATAGAATGTGTATCCTGGTATATTGAAGTTGTACTTGGTTGTAAGGTGTATTTCAGCAAGAAGCATTACATCAACATTTTTACTATCTAAAAAATGCTTTAGTTCAATTTTGTGGTTATTAATACCGTTTGCAGTCCAGAAGCAGATCTTAAGGACACTCATTTTTTATTTAATAGAGCTTGTAACATTTGATTTTGCGCTTTAATCAGTTCTTGAATCATAGTTTGCATATTAGACATAAATTGTGTCGTGCATTGGGTTAAATTGCAAATCATAGATTCAACGGTTCCATTGGGCTGGGCAATTGGTTCTTTTGCATGCTGCTCAGTTTGTTTTAATACATTGGCGTACGATATATGAGAAATTATTGAAATATTTGCGTTGGTTTGTGTAACATCACATTGAAATTTTGTAGCCACTTGGGAGTGAGTTGCTTGACTCTGATTAGACCTGTTTTTTTAATTCCTTATATACAGGACAGCCTCTATAGTTTGCTGTATGGTTACCATTGCAATTACTGCATTTCTTAGTATTTGGTCGTTTTTGTTAGAAGTACATGCTGATGTCTGATGGAGATCTCCACATGCTACACATACGCTTCTTAAGGCGCAATAGCTCTTAGTATGGCCGAATTCCTGACAATTTGTGCATTGTACAGGGCCTTTACGCTTATGTTGTTCTTCCACTGTAATTTTACGGTGAAGCAAGTATTGCATTTGGTAAATAGGATGTGTTTCATTCTTTTTTAGTTTTTTAAATTCGGGAATCAATTCAATTTTAAACATTGGCTGTGGAACCTTATTCTTATTGACCATATTTATAACCGTTTTTATCGGAAAGCCTTTTTCTTCCAGTGCTTCCTTTATATCATTTGGTTCTACATTCGGATCTATACCTTTGACGATAACAATAAGACCTTTGCAACTTTTGAGCTGATATGTGTAAAAGTTTTTGTTGTTTTAATTGAGAAATTTGGCAATGGCGCGGTAATTGTCTTCCTTATATATTTGTATTTTTGTCTCTTTAATATTTCCTTTCGTTAGCGACACGATATGGAAGTTATTTTGGCCAGCTATGCGCGTTAGATTGTCTACTAATTCATTGGTACTGCATTCACGCAAGTAAATTGCAGGCGGTTTAGCATTAGAGGTACTAGATGTAGAACCAAAGTCAGTGCAATTAGTTGCATGGTTTTTATCGATCGGTAATGCGAATCTGTTTCCTACTGAAGCACTTTCATCTTCATTTATTTTATTTTTTTTTATTTTTGCCTTATTAAAAAAAAAAATAAATATGTGGCACTTAAAGCCCCAAAGGGCTCATTGGCCGAGCTTCTCTTCCATTACTGTTGTGCGTCTTAAATTTGGACAGTATTAGAAGGGACCTACTTATTTTAGCCGGTTCCGAACGGCAGAACACTTGTAACATCACTTTTTCTGAGCTTTGTCACAGAGTTCTTTAAGAAGCTTTTTTTTGCCTTATTACCATCATTTAATTTCTGTGGGCTTAATTTCCTTTTAATTGTAATGTATCTGTCCATACCTGTTTGTACTTTTGTTGTTGAACAACAATAATTTTTGTTGTCGACAACGAAATTTACTGTCTCACACCAGCTGTGGTTTTTTAACAATTAAATTTAATATCATATTTCAATTTCATAAGAGCATACAAATCAACGGTTTACACAGTTGTATCAATATGTATGTACTAAATAGAGATGAATTCATAGTTAGTCTATTGCAATAGTAATATAATATAATTCACAATAATAATATAATTAGATACTTATAATAATAGAACTTCATTATAATTTATATATAGGTATATGGCCAAACATCCCGGCCCCGTTGATATATTCATATATTAACAGCTGCCCTTATGGTAAAGGTGCCAATTTATGTATCGCACGTTTAATCGTTCCATTTTTCGTTTGAATATTGGCCACACGAACCATGCCATCTTTTCCAACAATGCCATCTACTATTCTGCCTAGCAACCATTTCTGTGGAGGCAGGTTGTCTTCGTGAACAATAACCATTGAACCAACCTCTACGTTTTGTTGGGGCTTGAGCCATTTGGCCCTGGCTTGCAGCCCGAGGAGGTAATCTCTGCGGAACACAGACCAAAATCGCCCTTTTAGATAGCAGATACGTTGCCATCGTTTTGAATACGTCAGAACTTCGTGTTCTATAGTAGGTTCGGGTATGGCCTTTAAAGAGCACCCGATTAATAAATGCGCTGGCGTGAGCGCCTCTCCGTCGCTGGGATCTTCTGACATTGGAGCGATCGGCCTTGAATTTAAAATGGCCTCTATTTCGACCAAGACGGTTGACAATTCCTCGATCGTTAGGTTGGCGTGCGCGACGGTGCGATAAAAAAGATTCTTCATGGATTTGACGGCCGCTTCCCACAGGCCTCCGAAATGAGGGGCGCGCGGCGGGATGAATTCGAAAGTCACGCCTCTCTCTGCTACGAAATTGAGTATTTTGTTCTGACTCTGCTCTCCGAAAAACACGTCGTTCAGCTCTTTCAGCTTTGCATTGGCTCCCACGAAATTTGTAGCGTTGTCGCACATAACCTTCTCTGGAAGACCTCTCCTTCCGATGAACCTTTTAAAACAAGAAATGAAAGCGTTAGTGGACAAATCAGAAACAGCTTCGATGTGAACAGCCTTTGACGAAAAACAAACGAATATAGCTACATATGTCTTATAAGGAGGTCTACCACGAATTCTATATGACGTGTATATCGGACCACAAAAATCTACTCCGGTTATCAAAAATGGTCGCACTGATAAAAGTCGGTCTCTAGGTAGATTCCCCATAATTTGTGTCATTAATCTAGGCTTGTACCTAAAACAATGTATGCAATTGCGAACTACATTACGAGCCACTTCTCTTGAATTTATTGACCATATTTTCAGCCGCATTATACCAATTAGAGCTCGTGGACCTGCATGACAATTTGACAAATGCAAATGGGTGGCATACAGAGTTACGAATCGGGACTTAGGCATCAATAAAGGATGCTTAGTATCATAAGGTAGTGGGGCATTCAGTAATCTGCCACCAACACGCACTAAAGTAAATTTTCTGCCATTTTCTTCAAATTCGTGCAGAAACGGATTTAATTGTTGGAGTTGTTTGCTTAATAACAATGAGCTTTTCATACATTTTATTTGTTCAGCGTATTCCTCATGCTGAATTATTTCGATGACTTTAAAAAATGATAGCTCAAGTTCTTTTGCTGTAATTGGTTGTTCTGTATGCCCATTTTTGATCGGCTTTATAAATCGATAAACATATGCAAGTGTTCGCAATATTTTCATGTACGTCGACGAATTTTCAATTATTTCGTAGATTATGTTACGTTCTTTTTCAACAACTAGTACGATCGCTTTAGACTTGCGCATTTCTGACGATGACAATGTTTCTGCGGGCTCAAAGTGAGCATTTACCGGCCAATTATCTTCCTCCTCCATTAAAAATGTAGGACCATCAAACCATATAGACTGGCATAGCTCATCGACATTGCAACTTCGCGATACAATATCCGCAGGGTTCTGAGCAGTTGGAACGTGCCTCCATGTAGCTTTATTCGCCACTTCTTGAATGTCCGATACCCTATTCCCAACAAAAGTTGATAATGTGGATGGGTGCTTTTTAAGCCAGTATAACACAATTTCTGAATCGCTCCAAAAAATTACCTTTTCTGCGTATGGCAATAAAATTGGCTCTATAATTTTCCACACTTTTGCTAACAAGTGAGCGGCACAAAGCTCAAGTCTTGGAAGAGTTTTAGTTTTAAGTGGAGCAACTTTCGACTTGGCTGTAAACAGTATGGACTTGTAATTACTACCACATTTGCTACGTATATATATACAACAACCATATGCACGCATAGATGCATCAGCGAAACCGTGAATTTGAACTGTTGATAACGAAGAAATATTCACGTATCGAGGAACATGTATCTCTGGGATTTTTCGGAAGTTTTTTTTAAAGATCTCCCAGCTTGTAGCCACCGACATTGGAACTGATTCATCCCAGTCTAAATTTAGCAACCACAATTCTTGCAGCAATATTTTTGCTTTTGTAATAACTGGGCATAGAAGCCCCAATGGGTCAAACAACCGGGAAGACACCGACAAAATATTGCGCTTAGTAGCCTTCAAAGTATCAAAATTTGCTACGAGATTAAAATTAAGCTTATCACTTTTCGGATGCCAAACTATACCTAGAGTTTTAGTGGTTTCGGTGTCGTTAAATGTGATTTCTTTTTTAACATTGTCGCTATTATTGAGAACCTGGTGGTTAGAATACCATTTCGCCAACTTAAAGCCAGCTGAATCGAGAATTTTTGTTATATTATATTGAATGCTTTCAAGCTCCTCCAATGTTTCAGCACCTGACAATAAATCGTCCACATAGAAGTCCTCTTGTATAACCCTTGAAATCGCACGCATTTCTCTATTAATATTGCCAAGTTCATTTAAGCACCGAATAGCCAAGAACGGTGCTGGTGCAGTGCCATATGTTATTGTGTTTAGTTTGTATATTTGTACAGGCATGTTTGGATGTTTCCGCCACAAAATAAGCTGAAATTGTCGGTCTGCTTCATGGACTTGTACTTGTCTATACATTTTTGTAATATCTGCCGTAATGGCAAATTTACGATAACGAAATTTCAATAAATTTATATAGAGCTTTGGTTGAATAGTTGGGCCGACCATTAGAGTATCGTTCAATGAGATATTGGATGATGTTTTACATGAGGCATCAAACACAACTCTTAACTTGGTTGTCAAACTCTCAGGCCTTATGACAACTTGGTGTGGTATGAAATAATGTGGCCCTGTCGGAATTATGTTTTCCGTTTTAGACATGTGGCCTAACGACAAATATTCGATCATAAAATTATTATACATTTCTTTGACATCAGGTGTTCTCATAAGCCTACGCTCAAGTGACAAAAATCGTCGTTTTGCCGTTTCGTATGAGGCTCCGAGTGCTGACGAATTCATTTTAAATGGCAACCGAACTTCAAAACGACCAGTTGGTAATCGCTTGGTACTCTTCATAAAATGTTGTTCGCAACTCATTTGTTCTTTCGTAAACTTTTTGGATGTGCTTGCTACTTCTTCTATTTCCCAAAACTTATGCACAATAGCATCTAAAGAAGCCAACTGAATATCGCTTTTTTTATTTACTAAATTGCATGCTCCACTTTTCGAATTTTCAAGTGATTTATACCGACCAGAAACTATCCAACCAAGCAACGTCTTTTGCAATGTTGGCAACGAATCGTTTAATTTTATTTGACCGATTGATAAAAGTTCGAAAAATATATCGGCACCAATTAACAAATCAATTTTTTGTCTTTTATTAAAGTTGGGATCTGCCAGCTCAATATTCCCCGGGACTTGCCATGAGTCAACGGGTAAATTAACTTCAGGTTGGTAACTCGAGATGGACTTTATGACCCAAAAATCTGCTTGAAACTTGTAGTCATTAACTCTTGATTCTACAATAGTATTAACTTTATGTCGTAAGTTCGCATTTAACTCCCCAATACCCGATAAATTTAGATCTTTAAATTCTCGTTTTAAATGTAATTTCTGTGCACAATCTTCACTCATGAAATTTATTTGTGATCCAGAGTCTAAAAGCGCTCTTACTAGGTGGGTACTTCCATAGCGATCTTTTATTCTAACTATAGCTGTAGCCAATACAACGACATCATCTGTATTCGAGACATGGTGTGAAGAACGCTGGAACGATTGTTGTGGAGTATCATTGGCAGTAGCAGATGTTGATGGTAACACAGATAACTGATTATCGAAGCGATTTGATTGCTGCTGCACCTCATATTTATGCAGCAGAGTGTGATGAGGACGTTGACAAACTCGACAATGAGATCGAGAACAATTCCGGACCGAGTGTCCTTTCTTTAAGCAATTTATACAATTTCCAGATTTTTTTACAAAATCAAACCGTTTACCAACGGTCAATGCAGCGAAAGAGTTGCAACTATGTATTGAATGCCCATTCAATTTACAAAAAATGCATTGATTTTCCAAACCACTCGCAGCAACTGCAAATGATGTTTTGTATTCATTTTTCTTGTTATTATGCGATTTAATTCTATGAGGATTCTGTTGCTCAGAACTGTCGTATCTATTCGACCTGTCGTCATTTACTTCGAGTGATTGGCATCGACGAATTAGCAATTTCGAGCAGTCGTTCCATGAAGGAAGGGTGGAGTAATCCAACTGATCGTTCCATCTCGATTTTGTAGCTGGATCAACTTTTGATAGTACCAGTTGAATGAGTAATGCATTTGTTATATCCATCTCTGTACCCAATGATAGCAACGAATCGTAAATTGCGGATACAGTGTCAACCACATTTCTAAGCGCTGAAGCATTTGGTTTGGTCATTTTTGGAATGTCAAATAACTGCTCGATATTATCAAAAAATATCAAACCTTTTTTATCGTATCGTTCTGCTAAACGATCCAATGCTTTCTTATAATTGGCTTCTGTGACTTGGAATGCTTTTACCGTTCTGAGCGCGTCACCCGATAAACAACTCAACAAATGATTAAATTTTTCAATTGTCGCTAGATGTGGCTCATCATGGACCAAGTTATTGAATGAGCTTATAAAATTTTTGTACTCCGCGTACTTTCCACTAAATGTCGGTAATTTCAGATTCGGAAGACGAGACGATTGAGGCGTGGTAATACCAAGTGTACTCTCCAACATTGGACTCTCTCGACGCTTATATTGCCCCATAAGCTGAATAAGCCTCGATTTAGCACTTATGCAAAGATCCTCGATATCGCCTCTTCGGTCATCGTCAGGATCCTCCCTCTCGATCTTGGTTTGGTATGCCATTATTTGTTTAATATAAGAATCTAAGATTTCTAGCCGGCATTCCAAATCTATAACATTCCAAGTTACCGTTGGATTATCAAGCATGTTTTTGATACGTGTTATATTACCACGCGCTGTTGCTCTTTGCTGTCTTAAAGTACTCGGCTTTTGAACAGAAGCTGCTTCATCGCTCAAACTTCCAGGCATGATCGTAATTATTTAGTAATTTATTACGTTTAATAAATTCAATAAATTTACCAACAATATTGAATCTAGTCGAATACAATTTGTTTCCAAATGTTCAATTTAATTCAAGCAAATAGTTAGACAATCTCGATTTAATTACAAAATGACGAATTAACCAGCACCCTATAATATTTTCTAGATAGCGAAGCAACCCAGCAATTAAAAAAAGAAAAACAATTTACGTATTGTTCAATGTGCTTTTATTTATTTATTTAAAAAACGAAATCTTTCCTTTTGGTTAACTTAATATGGCAATCATCAACAATGTACGTATTTATTAGATATACGTTTGGTACCACACTCAAAAACTCCAATGTATAGTGTATGTGTATATGTGTTTACGTTGTATATTCACAACAATAACACCAACAATTGTCGCGGCAACTTTAAACTTCAAAATTCAAACCAAAAAATCAAATTGTGTCTGACAATATCTTTATAGATGCACAAACAATTATCATTCAAGGCGCAATGGATTGAATGGTTTATAAATGTTAATGTACCAAGCACAACAGAGGTATAACAACGAGAACGATTCATATGATCGATATGTTTTTATAATTTAATGGTTTTCAAACTGTTAATATACTAGCAATTAACAGAGTGAGAGCGACGACAACGATTCATATGATCAATATGTATTAGTAATGTAAGGATTTTCAAACTGTTAATATACTAGCAATTAACGAGTGAGAGCGACGACAACGATTTATATGATCAATATGTATTAGTAATGTAAGGATTTTCAAACTGTTAATATACTAGCAATTAACAGAGTGAGAGCGACGACAACGATTCATATGATCAATATGTATTAGTAATGTAAGGATTTTCAAACTGTTAATATTCTAGCAATCAACAGTGAGAGCGACGACAACGATCCATATGATCAATATGCTTTTTTTTTTTTCGTTTTTTATTTCAATGGTTCCACAAACAAATAGCAGATAAAAATGTTCCCAACATTATGCAACTTACTGAAGAGAAAACCGACATCAAATCCAACTGCACAATTAATGAGAATATGAACCCGAAGTTTCTACCAACACAGATGTACGTTCAAATTTTAAAATACAAGCAGTTTGGCTAGAAAGTGACGATAACAAATGCAATTGCACAACGTTTGATAATAATACCGTAAATTCGATATGTGCTCAACTAAAACTTCGTTCGTTCTTTTGAGAACTTGTTATCAGTGCAAATTGAATAAATGAATTTTCAGTGTTTTTCCAACTGCTACCACATTTATAGGAAATGTTTGTAGGCCATATATTTAATTGTTTAGCATAAACTTGCGAAATGTTCAAATAAAATTTCTTAATTTAGTAAAAAAATAGACTTGCGTCTAATTAACGGTTGCCCAGTTACTTTTCAAAACGGTCTTTATCATTTGAACCGTAAATCAATGAATAACGTTATCGCAAATTTTATATTTTTCACTGATATATGTTTTATTAACCACAAGCTATTGTCTACTGAATTTATCATTTACAGTACCTTATTCATTCCTGATACTTTCATTTTTTGTTACCACTTTCCTTCGATGTACGCAGCCGACAACTCTCCTGATAGTCCTGAAGCCAGTCTTCGCTTGCTGATCCTAATGTTGAATCCTCGCAAGGCTCTTCTTCGCACAATTTTTTGGATCAGTCACTAACGTTCACTTTTTTATGTATGTTAGACTCTTAAGAAAATTAAACTTTAAACACAAAAAAAAAAAAGAAACTTTTCTTTTTAAGTCCCTGCTCGGGCGCCAAAATGTTGAACAACAATAATTTTTGTTGTCGACAACGAAATTTACTGTCTCACACCAGCTGTGGTTTTTTAACAATTAAATTTAATATCATATTTCAATTTCATAAGAGCATACAAATCAACGGTTTACACAGTTGTATCAATATGTATGTACTAAATAGAGATGAATTCATAGTTAGTCTATTGCAATAGTAATATAATATAATTCACAATAATAATATAATTAGATACTTATAATAATAGAACTTCATTATAACTTATATATAGGTATATGGCCAAACATTTGTTGTTTCTGACTTATTTGCATTCAATGTGTTATCAACAATGTTGCTGCTTGTTTGTTTATAAACATGAGTTTCGGAGTTGCTATTCGAAGCTGTAGTTGTTCCCTCAATAAGATTGGGAGAGGGACATTGTTCGCTCCACGAGAGAGAAGTACCGTTGGTCTGTGTCGTGTTGGAGTGAGCACTGATCAAATTATTTGTTGGTAAAGACGAGATTGGAAGTATATTTCTGTTTAGTTCTTTAGCATTGTTTTTATTTACATGACAGGCGTCTACACTCGTTTTAATCTCCATAACATTAGTTGAAGGCGAATTACGCGCGGGGGGTGGAGAGCGTTTTACACTCATTTATTATCAATTTTAATAATTTTTAATTTTGCACAAATAGACACAGTATCTATATTTTATTTTCAGTTTGTTGTATAGGTATATTATATGTATACACTTGTGGAGTTGGTTCCTCTTCTTTCTGCGAGTATCTATTTTGGGTTTTAGTTGTTCTTTATTATATATTTATTTAATATTGCGCACACACGTTTGTTTGCGTTCGCACTCAACAACCTCAGAGAGGATATTCAATGATTTATGTACTCAACAAATGTGATGTGATGAAATGAAAATATGTATAGTATTATGAACGGAATGAGATTACCAATAAAGAGAGTCCACCTTCGTGAAATATAATTTTGAAACAAATTTTTATTTTGACTATGATATATTAGATATAAACTATGAATTAATACACAGAAAAACCCGATTGAAAATCTTGAGTCTTGACTTTGCATTTAGTGTTTGATATAACAAAATCATCAGAAGCAAAGGGAAAAGCAGTCCAATAAATTGATTACAAGCTACACATATTTGATTGGTGCTTGTCATGTCATTAGCTCTAATTTTATCAAGCATTTGTGAAAGGAACATCCACAAAAAATTTGCGACTTCAAGTCAATAAAATAAAAAAGAAGACAGGGCGTAGACCGCAAACACTCTTTTAACTATGACATTTTGGATTTTATTTGCAACACAGTCCATAGGCAACTGTAACCAAAAATCATTTTTGGTTACAGTTGCCACTGGTTAAATCCTAACAAATTTGAGCGTACGTCTGTAGTACTGGCTTGTCGGAGGCTTAAGGGAATTCATTCCTTTGATCGTGTGACGAATATGATATGCGACATAAACAAGCAACATAAACTAGCAGTTGAAAAAATTGTTTATACGATCACTGATAATGGACCGAACTTCGTTAAGCCATTTAAAGAATTTAGAGTCGAATTATGTAAGTGATATACTTAGTATATTAGATATACGTATTTATTTAAATGAATATTATAGCGATGAGGAATCTGACTCTGACTCCGATCCAGATGACTCGACAAATGTTTCAGGTCCTCAATTTCCATCTGAAACTACACATCTGTAAACGTATGACTGTGTAAACACGTATTTAATAACTACATGCATAACATGGTGGAACTCACTTTATGATTCCGTAAAGAAGTTGTTGCAACATACAACCAATTTAGCGGAACTGTGTTATCGTTTAAAAATTCTTACCATTCTCAGTGGTGAACTTGAGTACTTAGAGGAATACACAAAGCTTATGAGTCCTATTGTAGAAGAGATCACTTAAATTAAATTAAATTACGATTTTTAAGAGCCCTTTTAGAAACAGCAACAATGCAAACAGAGGAAGTAGGCAAAAAATGTTCAGCACTTATGTGGTGAAGTATGGAAATATAGCCAATGCCGCAACTACTGTTCTGCCTCAAATACCTCAAAAATCATTCTTTGATTTCTGGGAAGAAAGTAATGGTACAATTTTTACACTTGATTTTCAATTAAGTATTTGTTTTATGCATATATTTACTAGATATATAGGTATTAATGGTGTGGTTCCACTAACTCTGGCAATTATCTACAGGAAACACTTTTATACCTGGTCGAAAGAGAAGCAACAACAAGTTGTCTAAATAAACATCAGGCAATTAAAATTTTTTACTCCAAATTTTGTCAGTAAGCAGAACAAAAATATTTTTACAGCAATTTTTATCAGTAATCAGTAAAAAATGGTTTTACTGCAATTTTTTCCAGTAATCAGTAAAAAGTATTATTTATTGCGTTTTTAATGGTATTGCATAATGCCAGTAAAAATGCACAATCATAACATGAATTATGCTTCATACATACAGGTGTACAAGCTTAAATACGCTGTTTTTCGGTAAAAAAAAAGCACAATTTTTTTCATAGAAAGCCAAAAATTAATTTATTTAAAGTATTTAAATTAGCTTTACATTTTTCCATCTCTCGGGCAATTTGTGTATACCATGCCAAAAGAATTCCTCATTTTTTGAGGCAAACCACTCTTCAATCCATTTTCCGACATCTTCATACGAATCGAAGTGCTGTTCGGCGAGCGCGTGACCCATTGACGAAAACAGGTGATAGTCAGAAGGAGCCAGATCTGGTGAATAAGCGGGATGTGGTAGCACCTCCACAGTGGAGTGTGTCCAACTAATTTTGACGTGTGCATTGGGCGAGGTCGTGGAGAAAAATCAGCTTCTCATGTCTTTGTTCATAACCAGGCCCTTTTTCAGCCAAAGCACGGCGCAATTTCACTAGTTGTTGGTGGTAGCGGTGAGCATTGACAGTCTTGCGTCCAAAGCGATTTGGTCTTGGAGAAGAAGTTGCGGGTTGGCCGGAATCGACCCACGATTTTTTTCGTTCAGCATTCTCAAAGTATATCCACTTCCATAGCAAGTCACCACAAGATGCAAGAACGACTTTCTTTTTTGTCTAGCAAGCAAGATTTCGCATGTGTTTTGTCGTCGCTCCATCTGCCTATCGTTCAAATCATGGGGTACCAATTTTCCAAATTTTTAAACCTTCCCATGACTCTTAAACGTATGGAAATGAATTGTTGAGTAACACCTAACTGTTCGGCAAGCATTTTTTGCGATTGGGTGTCGTCCTCATCCAAATCATGGTCCTCAACTTTTCTGGGTCTATTTTCACGCTTCTTGTCACTCAAGTCAAAATGTCCTTCTTTGAACCGACGAAACCAGTCTCTGCAAGTGAACTGAAAGACATGATGAAACAATTAATTTCACAAATGACTAACATGATGAGCATTATCACTCTACCGATAAAATAAACTTCATAGATAAAGCAAGTAACTTAAAAATTGTTTTGTGGAACGCGAATGGATTAAGCCTACATATTTTAGAATTAAGACCATTAATATACAGTAATTGCATTAACGTAGTAATAGTATCTGAGACACATTTTTCCAAAAAAAGCTTTAAAAAAGACCCAAAGTACCGAACAACCGGCACAGCAATCATTATATATGAAAATATAAAGTGTGTTGCATTGCAACACACTTTATATTTTGTAAGGAAGAATACCCGCAAGCACCTCGATTCAAGTCAAAGATTTTTATGGTACTCTAGCTCTGTCAGCTGTTTACTGTGCACCTAAACAGAACAACACATGGATTATCTGAAATCTCTTGACAATCGATGCATCGCGGGAGGCGATTTCAATGCTAAGAACTTAATTTAACTAACAAATAAAAAAGGCAGACAATTACTAGACGCAATATAGGCAATAGAACCAACATATTGGCTAACTGACATGAAGAAAAGACCAGACATTATTGACTTTTACAATTCAAAATGCGTAAGACATGATCATTTAATAATACAAACCAGCTATGAACTTTCGCCTGACCACTCACCAGTTATTCTGACTTTCCAAAGTACTTTAATATCATGTAGCAAAAATGTATATAGTAATTATACAGATTGGACTACATTCTGAGAAATAAAGACAATAAATAAAACACAAACGTCCCACTAAAAAATAAATATGAAATTCACTCAGCTATAACATACTTTAATGATAACATCATGCAGCATCTGACTCAATACCGCCGCCAAGATGCTAAACCAACAACTATATAGATTCATCTGCCATCAAAGATAAAATAAAAATGAAGAGGAAACTCCGCAAAAATTGCAATCTACAAGGTCACCCCAGGATAAAACTAAATTAAATCAGATAACGAAAGAATTG